>OV884005.1:45298046-45356862 GCA_930367185.1 Myathropa florea | reverse complement strand
TTCGATGCGATCTGAAACCCCGACCTCTCAACTTTGACAAGCCACAGTTTCTAAACCAGGCGTCGCCCGGACATAAAACCGCCATTCCTGGTGTGCTAATGACGTGAACTTTCGATCCATGTGCATTTCACAGCAATCCGACGACCTTCGATTTTTTCCTCGAAAAAAATCCAAGGCTAACCACTGCAATTTCGATGCGATCTGAAACACCGACCTCTCAACTTTGACAAGCCACAGTTTCTAAACCAGGCGTCGCCCGGACATAAAACCGCCATTCCTGGTGTGCCAATGACGTGAACTTTCGATCCATGTGCATTTCACAGCAATCCGACGACCTTCGATTTTTTCCTCGAAAAAAATCCAAGGCTAACCACTGCAATTTCGATGCGATCTGAAACACCGACCTCTCAACTTTGACAAGCCACAGTTTCTAAACCAGGCGTCGCCCGGACATAAAACCGCCATTCCTGGTGTGCTAATGACGTGAACTTTCGATCCATGTGCATTTCACAGCAATCCGACGACCTTCGATTTTTTCCTCGAAAAAAATCCAAGGCTAACCACTGCAATTTCGATGCGATCTGAAACACCGACCTCTCAACTTTGACAAGCCACAGTTTCTAAACCAGGCGTCGCCCGGACATAAAACCGCCATTCCTGGTGTGCTAATGACGTGAACTTTCGATCCATGTGCATTTCACAGCAATCCGACGACCTTCGATTTTTTCCTCGAAAAAAATCCAAGGCTAACCACTGCAATTTCGATGCGATCTGAAACACCGACCTCTCAACTTTGACAAGCCACAGTTTCTAAACCAGGCGTCGCCCGGACATAAAACCGCCATTCCTGGTGTGCTAATGACGTGAACTTTCGATCCATGTGCATTTCACAGCAATCCGACGACCTTCGATTTTTTCCTCGAAAAAAATCCAAGGCTAACCACTGCAATTTCGATGCGATCTGAAACACCGACCTCTCAACTTTGACAAGCCACAGTTTCTAAACCAGGCGTCGCCCGGACATAAAACCGCCATTCCTGGTGTGCTAATGACGTGAACTTTCGATCCATGTGCATTTCACAGCAATCCGACGACCTTCGATTTTTTCCTCGAAAAAAATCCAAGGCTAACCACTGCAATTTCGATGCGATCTGAAACACCGACCTCTCAACTTTGACAAGCCACAGTTTCTAAACCAGGCGTCGCCCGGACATAAAACCGCCATTCCTGGTGTGCTAATGACGTGAACTTTCGATCCATGTGCATTTCACAGCAATCCGACGACCTTCGATTTTTTCCTCGAAAAAAATCCAAGGCTAACCACTGCAATTTCGATGCGATCTGAAACACCGACCTCTCAACTTTGACAAGCCACAGTTTCTAAACCAGGCGTCGCCCGGACATAAAACCGCCATTCCTGGTGTGCTAATGACGTGAACTTTCGATCCATGTGCATTTCACAGCAATCCGACGACCTTCGATTTTTTCCTCGAAAAAAATCCAAGGCTAACCACTGCAATTTCGATGCGATCTGAAACACCGACCTCTCAACTTTGACAAGCCACAGTTTCTAAACCAGGCGTCGCCCGGACATAAAACCGCCATTCCTGGTGTGCTAATGACGTGAACTTTCGATCCATGTGCATTTCACAGCAATCCGACGACCTTCGATTTTTTCCTCGAAAAAAATCCAAGGCTAACCACTGCAATTTCGATGCGATCTGAAACACCGACCTCTCAACTTTGACAAGCCACAGTTTCTAAACCAGGCGTCGCCCGGACATAAAACCGCCATTCCTGGTGTGCTAATGACGTGAACTTTCGATCCATGTGCATTTCACAGCAATCCGACGACCTTCGATTTTTTCCTCGAAAAAAATCCAAGGCTAACCACTGCAATTTCGATGCGATCTGAAACACCGACCTCTCAACTTTGACAAGCCACAGTTTCTAAACCAGGCGTCGCCCGGACATAAAACCGCCATTCCTGGTGTGCTAATGACGTGAACTTTCGATCCATGTGCATTTCACAGCAATCCGACGACCTTCGATTTTTTCCTCGAAAAAAATCCAAGGCTAACCACTGCAATTTCGATGCGATCTGAAACACCGACCTCTCAACTTTGACAAGCCACAGTTTCTAAACCAGGCGTCGCCCGGACATAAAACCGCCATTCCTGGTGTGCTAATGACGTGAACTTTCGATCCATGTGCATTTCACAGCAATCCGACGACCTTCGATTTTTTCCTCGAAAAAAATCCAAGGCTAACCACTGCAATTTCGATGCGATCTGAAACACCGACCTCTCAACTTTGACAAGCCACAGTTTCTAAACCAGGCGTCGCCCGGACATAAAACCGCCATTCCTGGTGTGCTAATGACGTGAACTTTCGATCCATGTGCATTTCACAGCAATCCGACGACCTTCGATTTTTTCCTCGAAAAAAATCCAAGGCTAACCACTGCAATTTCGATGCGATCTGAAACACCGACCTCTCAACTTTGACAAGCCACAGTTTCTAAACCAGGCGTCGCCCGGACATAAAACCGCCATTCCTGGTGTGCTAATGACGTGAACTTTCGATCCATGTGCATTTCACAGCAATCCGACGACCTTCGATTTTTTCCTCGAAAAAAATCCAAGGCTAACCACTGCAATTTCGATGCGATCTGAAACACCGACCTCTCAACTTTGACAAGCCACAGTTTCTAAACCAGGCGTCGCCCGGACATAAAACCGCCATTCCTGGTGTGCTAATGACGTGAACTTTCGATCCATGTGCATTTCACAGCAATCCGACGACCTTCGATTTTTTCCTCGAAAAAAATCCAAGGCTAACCACTGCAATTTCGATGCGATCTGAAACACCGACCTCTCAACTTTGACAAGCCACAGTTTCTAAACCAGGCGTCGCCCGGACATAAAACCGCCATTCCTGGTGTGCTAATGACGTGAACTTTCGATCCATGTGCATTTCACAGCAATCCGACGACCTTCGATTTTTTCCTCGAAAAAAATCCAAGGCTAACCACTGCAATTTCGATGCGATCTGAAACACCGACCTCTCAACTTTGACAAGCCACAGTTTCTAAACCAGGCGTCGCCCGGACATAAAACCGCCATTCCTGGTGTGCCAATGACGTGAACTTTCGATCCATGTGCATTTCACAGCAATCCGACGACCTTCGATTTTTTCCTCGAAAAAAATCCAAGGCTAACCACTGCAATTTCGATGCGATCTGAAACACCGACCTCTCAACTTTGACAAGCCACAGTTTCTAAACCAGGCGTCGCCCGGACATAAAACCGCCATTCCTGGTGTGCTAATGACGTGAACTTTCGATCCATGTGCATTTCACAGCAATCCGACGACCTTCGATTTTTTCCTCGAAAAAAATCCAAGGCTAACCACTGCAATTTCGATGCGATCTGAAACACCGACCTCTCAACTTTGACAAGCCACAGTTTCTAAACCAGGCGTCGCCCGGACATAAAACCGCCATTCCTGGTGTGCTAATGACGTGAACTTTCGATCCATGTGCATTTCACAGCAATCCGACGACCTTCGATTTTTTCCTCGAAAAAAATCCAAGGCTAACCACTGCAATTTCGATGCGATCTGAAACACCGACCTCTCAACTTTGACAAGCCACAGTTTCTAAACCAGGCGTCGTCCGGACATAAAACCGCCATTCCTGGTGTGCTAATGACGTGAACTTTCGATCCATGTGCATTTCACAGCAATCCGACGACCTTCGATTTTTTCCTCGAAAAAAATCCAAGGCTAACCACTGCAATTTCGATGCGATCTGAAACACCGACCTCTCAACTTTGACAAGCCACAGTTTCTAAACCAGGCGTCGCCCGGACATAAAACCGCCATTCCTGGTGTGCTAATGACGTGAACTTTCGATCCATGTGCATTTCACAGCAATCCGACGACCTTCGATTTTTTCCTCGAAAAAAATCCAAGGCTAACCACTGCAATTTCGATGCGATCTGAAACACCGACCTCTCAACTTTGACAAGCCACAGTTTCTAAACCAGGCGTCGCCCGGACATAAAACCGCCATTCCTGGTGTGCTAATGACGTGAACTTTCGATCCATGTGCATTTCACAGCAATCCGACGACCTTCGATTTTTTCCTCGAAAAAAATCCAAGGCTAACCACTGCAATTTCGATGCGATCTGAAACACCGACCTCTCAACTTTGACAAGCCACAGTTTCTAAACCAGGCGTCGCCCGGACATAAAACCGCCATTCCTGGTGTGCTAATGACGTGAACTTTCGATCCATGTGCATTTCACAGCAATCCGACGACCTTCGATTTTTTCCTCGAAAAAAATCCAAGGCTAACCACTGCAATTTCGATGCGATCTGAAACACCGACCTCTCAACTTTGACAAGCCACAGTTTCTAAACCAGGCGTCGCCCGGACATAAAACCGCCATTCCTGGTGTGCTAATGACGTGAACTTTCGATCCATGTGCATTTCACAGCAATCCGACGACCTTCGATTTTTTCCTCGAAAAAAATCCAAGGCTAACCACTGCAATTTCGATGCGATCTGAAACACCGACCTCTCAACTTTGACAAGCCACAGTTTCTAAACCAGGCGTCGCCCGGACATAAAACCGCCATTCCTGGTGTGCCAATGACGTGAACTTTCGATCCATGTGCATTTCACAGCAATCCGACGACCTTCGATTTTTTCCTCGAAAAAAATCCAAGGCTAACCACTGCAATTTCGATGCGATCTGAAACACCGACCTCTCAACTTTGACAAGCCACAGTTTCTAAACCAGGCGTCGCCCGGACATAAAACCGCCATTCCTGGTGTGCTAATGACGTGAACTTTCGATCCATGTGCATTTCACAGCAATCCGACGACCTTCGATTTTTTCCTCGAAAAAAATCCAAGGCTAACCACTGCAATTTCGATGCGATCTGAAACACCGACCTCTCAACTTTGACAAGCCACAGTTTCTAAACCAGGCGTCGCCCGGACATAAAACCGCCATTCCTGGTGTGCTAATGACGTGAACTTTCGATCCATGTGCATTTCACAGCAATCCGACGACCTTCGATTTTTTCCTCGAAAAAAATCCAAGGCTAACCACTGCAATTTCGATGCGATCTGAAACACCGACCTCTCAACTTTGACAAGCCACAGTTTCTAAACCAGGCGTCGCCCGGACATAAAACCGCCATTCCTGGTGTGCTAATGACGTGAACTTTCGATCCATGTGCATTTCACAGCAATCCGACGACCTTCGATTTTTTCCTCGAAAAAAATCCAAGGCTAACCACTGCAATTTCGATGCGATCTGAAACACCGACCTCTCAACTTTGACAAGCCACAGTTTCTAAACCAGGCGTCGCCCGGACATAAAACCGCCATTCCTGGTGTGCTAATGACGTGAACTTTCGATCCATGTGCATTTCACAGCAATCCGACGACCTTCGATTTTTTCCTCGAAAAAAATCCAAGGCTAACCACTGCAATTTCGATGCGATCTGAAACACCGACCTCTCAACTTTGACAAGCCACAGTTTCTAAACCAGGCGTCGCCCGGACATAAAACCGCCATTCCTGGTGTGCCAATGACGTGAACTTTCGATCCATGTGCATTTCACAGCAATCCGACGACCTTCGATTTTTTCCTCGAAAAAAATCCAAGGCTAACCACTGCAATTTCGATGCGATCTGAAACACCGACCTCTCAACTTTGACAAGCCACAGTTTCTAAACCAGGCGTCGCCCGGACATAAAACCGCCATTCCTGGTGTGCTAATGACGTGAACTTTCGATCCATGTGCATTTCACAGCAATCCGACGACCTTCGATTTTTTCCTCGAAAAAAATCCAAGGCTAACCACTGCAATTTCGATGCGATCTGAAACACCGACCTCTCAACTTTGACAAGCCACAGTTTCTAAACCAGGCGTCGCCCGGACATAAAACCGCCATTCCTGGTGTGCTAATGACGTGAACTTTCGATCCATGTGCATTTCACAGCAATCCGACGACCTTCGATTTTTTCCTCGAAAAAAATCCAAGGCTAACCACTGCAATTTCGATGCGATCTGAAACACCGACCTCTCAACTTTGACAAGCCACAGTTTCTAAACCAGGCGTCGCCCGGACATAAAACCGCCATTCCTGGTGTGCTAATGACGTGAACTTTCGATCCATGTGCATTTCACAGCAATCCGACGACCTTCGATTTTTTCCTCGAAAAAAATCCAAGGCTAACCACTGCAATTTCGATGCGATCTGAAACACCGACCTCTCAACTTTGACAAGCCACAGTTTCTAAACCAGGCGTCGCCCGGACATAAAACCGCCATTCCTGGTGTGCTAATGACGTGAACTTTCGATCCATGTGCATTTCACAGCAATCCGACGACCTTCGATTTTTTCCTCGAAAAAAATCCAAGGCTAACCACTGCAATTTCGATGCGATCTGAAACACCGACCTCTCAACTTTGACAAGCCACAGTTTCTAAACCAGGCGTCGCCCGGACATAAAACCGCCATTCCTGGTGTGCTAATGACGTGAACTTTCGATCCATGTGCATTTCACAGCAATCCGACGACCTTCGATTTTTTCCTCGAAAAAAATCCAAGGCTAACCACTGCAATTTCGATGCGATCTGAAACACCGACCTCTCAACTTTGACAAGCCACAGTTTCTAAACCAGGCGTCGCCCGGACATAAAACCGCCATTCCTGGTGTGCTAATGACGTGAACTTTCGATCCATGTGCATTTCACAGCAATCCGACGACCTTCGATTTTTTCCTCGAAAAAAATCCAAGGCTAACCACTGCAATTTCGATGCGATCTGAAACACCGACCTCTCAACTTTGACAAGCCACAGTTTCTAAACCAGGCGTCGCCCGGACATAAAACCGCCATTCCTGGTGTGCCAATGACGTGAACTTTCGATCCATGTGCATTTCACAGCAATCCGACGACCTTCGATTTTTTCCTCGAAAAAAATCCAAGGCTAACCACTGCAATTTCGATGCGATCTGAAACACCGACCTCTCAACTTTGACAAGCCACAGTTTCTAAACCAGGCGTCGCCCGGACATAAAACCGCCATTCCTGGTGTGCTAATGACGTGAACTTTCGATCCATGTGCATTTCACAGCAATCCGACGACCTTCGATTTTTTCCTCGAAAAAAATCCAAGGCTAACCACTGCAATTTCGATGCGATCTGAAACACCGACCTCTCAACTTTGACAAGCCACAGTTTCTAAACCAGGCGTCGCCCGGACATAAAACCGCCATTCCTGGTGTGCTAATGACGTGAACTTTCGATCCATGTGCATTTCACAGCAATCCGACGACCTTCGATTTTTTCCTCGAAAAAAATCCAAGGCTAACCACTGCAATTTCGATGCGATCTGAAACACCGACCTCTCAACTTTGACAAGCCACAGTTTCTAAACCAGGCGTCGCCCGGACATAAAACCGCCATTCCTGGTGTGCTAATGACGTGAACTTTCGATCCATGTGCATTTCACAGCAATCCGACGACCTTCGATTTTTTCCTCGAAAAAAATCCAAGGCTAACCACTGCAATTTCGATGCGATCTGAAACACCGACCTCTCAACTTTGACAAGCCACAGTTTCTAAACCAGGCGTCGCCCGGACATAAAACCGCCATTCCTGGTGTGCTAATGACGTGAACTTTCGATCCATGTGCATTTCACAGCAATCCGACGACCTTCGATTTTTTCCTCGAAAAAAATCCAAGGCTAACCACTGCAATTTCGATGCGATCTGAAACACCGACCTCTCAACTTTGACAAGCCACAGTTTCTAAACCAGGCGTCGCCCGGACATAAAACCGCCATTCCTGGTGTGCTAATGACGTGAACTTTCGATCCATGTGCATTTCACAGCAATCCGACGACCTTCGATTTTTTCCTCGAAAAAAATCCAAGGCTAACCACTGCAATTTCGATGCGATCTGAAACACCGACCTCTCAACTTTGACAAGCCACAGTTTCTAAACCAGGCGTCGCCTGGACATAAAACCGCCATTCCTGGTGTGCTAATGACGTGAACTTTCGATCCATGTGCATTTCACAGCAATCCGACGACCTTCGATTTTTTCCTCGAAAAAAATCCAAGGCTAACCACTGCAATTTCGATGCGATCTGAAACACCGACCTCTCAACTTTGACAAGCCACAGTTTCTAAACCAGGCGTCGCCTGGACATAAAACCGCCATTCCTGGTGTGCTAATGACGTGAACT
The DNA here is from genome assembly GCA_930367185.1 of Myathropa florea. Lineage (NCBI taxonomy): Eukaryota > Metazoa > Arthropoda > Insecta > Diptera > Syrphidae > Myathropa > Myathropa florea. The sequence continues at coordinate 45,348,582 of OV884005.1, read as the reverse complement.
TTCGATCCATGTGCATTTCACAGCAATCCGACGACCTTCGATTTTTTCCTCGAAAAAAATCCAAGGCTAACCACTGCAATTTCGATGCGATCTGAAACACCGACCTCTCAACTTTGACAAGCCACAGTTTCTAAACCAGGCGTCGCCCGGACATAAAACCGCCATTCCTGGTGTGCTAATGACGTGAACTTTCGATCCATGTGCATTTCACAGCAATCCGACGACCTTCGATTTTTTCCTCGAAAAAAATCCAAGGCTAACCACTGCAATTTCGATGCGATCTGAAACACCGACCTCTCAACTTTGACAAGCCACAGTTTCTAAACCAGGCGTCGCCCGGACATAAAACCGCCATTCCTGGTGTGCTAATGACGTGAACTTTCGATCCATGTGCATTTCACAGCAATCCGACGACCTTCGATTTTTTCCTCGAAAAAAATCCAAGGCTAACCACTGCAATTTCGATGCGATCTGAAACACCGACCTCTCAACTTTGACAAGCCACAGTTTCTAAACCAGGCGTCGCCCGGACATAAAACCGCCATTCCTGGTGTGCCAATGACGTGAACTTTCGATCCATGTGCATTTCACAGCAATCCGACGACCTTCGATTTTTTCCTCGAAAAAAATCCAAGGCTAACCACTGCAATTTCGATGCGATCTGAAACACCGACCTCTCAACTTTGACAAGCCACAGTTTCTAAACCAGGCGTCGCCCGGACATAAAACCGCCATTCCTGGTGTGCTAATGACGTGAACTTTAGATCCATGTGCATTTCACAGCAATCCGACGACCTTCGATTTTTTCCTCGAAAAAAATCCAAGGCTAACCACTGCAATTTCGATGCGATCTGAAACACCGACCTCTCAACTTTGACAAGCCACAGTTTCTAAACCAGGCGTCGCCCGGACATAAAACCGCCATTCCTGGTGTGCTAATGACGTGAACTTTCGATCCATGTGCATTTCACAGCAATCCGACGACCTTCGATTTTTTCCTCGAAAAAAATCCAAGGCTAACCACTGCAATTTCGATGCGATCTGAAACACCGACCTCTCAACTTTGACAAGCCACAGTTTCTAAACCAGGCGTCGCCCGGACATAAAACCGCCATTCCTGGTGTGCTAATGACGTGAACTTTCGATCCATGTGCATTTCACAGCAATCCGACGACCTTCGATTTTTTCCTCGAAAAAAATCCAAGGCTAACCACTGCAATTTCGATGCGATCTGAAACACCGACCTCTCAACTTTGACAAGCCACAGTTTCTAAACCAGGCGTCGCCCGGACATAAAACCGCCATTCCTGGTGTGCCAATGACGTGAACTTTCGATCCATGTGCATTTCACAGCAATCCGACGACCTTCGATTTTTTCCTCGAAAAAAATCCAAGGCTAACCACTGCAATTTCGATGCGATCTGAAACACCGACCTCTCAACTTTGACAAGCCACAGTTTCTAAACCAGGCGTCGCCCGGACATAAAACCGCCATTCCTGGTGTGCTAATGACGTGAACTTTCGATCCATGTGCATTTCACAGCAATCCGACGACCTTCGATTTTTTCCTCGAAAAAAATCCAAGGCTAACCACTGCAATTTCGATGCGATCTGAAACACCGACCTCTCAACTTTGACAAGCCACAGTTTCTAAACCAGGCGTCGCCCGGACATAAAACCGCCATTCCTGGTGTGCTAATGACGTGAACTTTCGATCCATGTGCATTTCACAGCAATCCGACGACCTTCGATTTTTTCCTCGAAAAAAATCCAAGGCTAACCACTGCAATTTCGATGCGATCTGAAACACCGACCTCTCAACTTTGACAAGCCACAGTTTCTAAACCAGGCGTCGCCCGGACATAAAACCGCCATTCCTGGTGTGCTAATGACGTGAACTTTCGATCCATGTGCATTTCACAGCAATCCGACGACCTTCGATTTTTTCCTCGAAAAAAATCCAAGGCTAACCACTGCAATTTCGATGCGATCTGAAACACCGACCTCTCAACTTTGACAAGCCACAGTTTCTAAACCAGGCGTCGCCCGGACATAAAACCGCCATTCCTGGTGTGCTAATGACGTGAACTTTCGATCCATGTGCATTTCACAGCAATCCGACGACCTTCGATTTTTTCCTCGAAAAAAATCCAAGGCTAACCACTGCAATTTCGATGCGATCTGAAACACCGACCTCTCAACTTTGACAAGCCACAGTTTCTAAACCAGGCGTCGCCCGGACATAAAACCGCCATTCCTGGTGTGCTAATGACGTGAACTTTCGATCCATGTGCATTTCACAGCAATCCGACGACCTTCGATTTTTTCCTCGAAAAAAATCCAAGGCTAACCACTGCAATTTCGATGCGATCTGAAACACCGACCTCTCAACTTTGACAAGCCACAGTTTCTAAACCAGGCGTCGCCTGGACATAAAACCGCCATTCCTGGTGTGCTAATGACGTGAACTTTCGATCCATGTGCATTTCACAGCAATCCGACGACCTTCGATTTTTTCCTCGAAAAAAATCCAAGGCTAACCACTGCAATTTCGATGCGATCTGAAACACCGACCTCTCAACTTTGACAAGCCACAGTTTCTAAACCAGGCGTCGCCCGGACATAAAACCGCCATTCCTGGTGTGCTAATGACGTGAACTTTCGATCCATGTGCATTTCACAGCAATCCGACGACCTTCGATTTTTTCCTCGAAAAAAATCCAAGGCTAACCACTGCAATTTCGATGCGATCTGAAACACCGACCTCTCAACTTTGACAAGCCACAGTTTCTAAACCAGGCGTCGCCCGGACATAAAACCGCCATTCCTGGTGTGCTAATGACGTGAACTTTCGATCCATGTGCATTTCACAGCAATCCGACGACCTTCGATTTTTTCCTCGAAAAAAATCCAAGGCTAACCACTGCAATTTCGATGCGATCTGAAACACCGACCTCTCAACTTTGACAAGCCACAGTTTCTAAACCAGGCGTCGCCCGGACATAAAACCGCCATTCCTGGTGTGCTAATGACGTGAACTTTCGATCCATGTGCATTTCACAGCAATCCGACGACCTTCGATTTTTTCCTCGAAAAAAATCCAAGGCTAACCACTGCAATTTCGATGCGATCTGAAACACCGACCTCTCAACTTTGACAAGCCACAGTTTCTAAACCAGGCGTCGCCCGGACATAAAACCGCCATTCCTGGTGTGCTAATGACGTGAACTTTCGATCCATGTGCATTTCACAGCAATCCGACGACCTTCGATTTTTTCCTCGAAAAAAATCCAAGGCTAACCACTGCAATTTCGATGCGATCTGAAACACCGACCTCTCAACTTTGACAAGCCACAGTTTCTAAACCAGGCGTCGCCCGGACATAAAACCGCCATTCCTGGTGTGCTAATGACGTGAACTTTCGATCCATGTGCATTTCACAGCAATCCGACGACCTTCGATTTTTTCCTCGAAAAAAATCCAAGGCTAACCACTGCAATTTCGATGCGATCTGAAACACCGACCTCTCAACTTTGACAAGCCACAGTTTCTAAACCAGGCGTCGCCCGGACATAAAACCGCCATTCCTGGTGTGCTAATGACGTGAACTTTCGATCCATGTGCATTTCACAGCAATCCGACGACCTTCGATTTTTTCCTCGAAAAAAATCCAAGGCTAACCACTGCAATTTCGATGCGATCTGAAACACCGACCTCTCAACTTTGACAAGCCACAGTTTCTAAACCAGGCGTCGCCCGGACATAAAACCGCCATTCCTGGTGTGCCAATGACGTGAACTTTCGATCCATGTGCATTTCACAGCAATCCGACGACCTTCGATTTTTTCCTCGAAAAAAATCCAAGGCTAACCACTGCAATTTCGATGCGATCTGAAACACCGACCTCTCAACTTTGACAAGCCACAGTTTCTAAACCAGGCGTCGCCCGGACATAAAACCGCCATTCCTGGTGTGCTAATGACGTGAACTTTCGATCCATGTGCATTTCACAGCAATCCGACGACCTTCGATTTTTTCCTCGAAAAAAATCCAAGGCTAACCACTGCAATTTCGATGCGATCTGAAACACCGACCTCTCAACTTTGACAAGCCACAGTTTCTAAACCAGGCGTCGCCCGGACATAAAACCGCCATTCCTGGTGTGCTAATGACGTGAACTTTCGATCCATGTGCATTTCACAGCAATCCGACGACCTTCGATTTTTTCCTCGAAAAAAATCCAAGGCTAACCACTGCAATTTCGATGCGATCTGAAACACCGACCTCTCAACTTTGACAAGCCACAGTTTCTAAACCAGGCGTCGCCCGGACATAAAACCGCCATTCCTGGTGTGCTAATGACGTGAACTTTCGATCCATGTGCATTTCACAGCAATCCGACGACCTTCGATTTTTTCCTCGAAAAAAATCCAAGGCTAACCACTGCAATTTCGATGCGATCTGAAACACCGACCTCTCAACTTTGACAAGCCACAGTTTCTAAACCAGGCGTCGCCCGGACATAAAACCGCCATTCCTGGTGTGCTAATGACGTGAACTTTCGATCCATGTGCATTTCACAGCAATCCGACGACCTTCGATTTTTTCCTCGAAAAAAATCCAAGGCTAACCACTGCAATTTCGATGCGATCTGAAACACCGACCTCTCAACTTTGACAAGCCACAGTTTCTAAACCAGGCGTCGCCCGGACATAAAACCGCCATTCCTGGTGTGCTAATGACGTGAACTTTCGATCCATGTGCATTTCACAGCAATCCGACGACCTTCGATTTTTTCCTCGAAAAAAATCCAAGGCTAACCACTGCAATTTCGATGCGATCTGAAACACCGACCTCTCAACTTTGACAAGCCACAGTTTCTAAACCAGGCGTCGCCCGGACATAAAACCGCCATTCCTGGTGTGCTAATGACGTGAACTTTCGATCCATGTGCATTTCACAGCAATCCGACGACCTTCGATTTTTTCCTCGAAAAAAATCCAAGGCTAACCACTGCAATTTCGATGCGATCTGAAACACCGACCTCTCAACTTTGACAAGCCACAGTTTCTAAACCAGGCGTCGCCCGGACATAAAACCGCCATTCCTGGTGTGCTAATGACGTGAACTTTCGATCCATGTGCATTTCACAGCAATCCGACGACCTTCGATTTTTTCCTCGAAAAAAATCCAAGGCTAACCACTGCAATTTCGATGCGATCTGAAACACCGACCTCTCAACTTTGACAAGCCACAGTTTCTAAACCAGGCGTCGCCCGGACATAAAACCGCCATTCCTGGTGTGCTAATGACGTGAACTTTCGATCCATGTGCATTTCACAGCAATCCGACGACCTTCGATTTTTTCCTCGAAAAAAATCCAAGGCTAACCACTGCAATTTCGATGCGATCTGAAACACCGACCTCTCAACTTTGACAAGCCACAGTTTCTAAACCAGGCGTCGCCCGGACATAAAACCGCCATTCCTGGTGTGCCAATGACGTGAACTTTCGATCCATGTGCATTTCACAGCAATCCGACGACCTTCGATTTTTTCCTCGAAAAAAATCCAAGGCTAACCACTGCAATTTCGATGCGATCTGAAACACCGACCTCTCAACTTTGACAAGCCACAGTTTCTAAACCAGGCGTCGCCCGGACATAAAACCGCCATTCCTGGTGTGCTAATGACGTGAACTTTCGATCCATGTGCATTTCACAGCAATCCGACGACCTTCGATTTTTTCCTCGAAAAAAATCCAAGGCTAACCACTGCAATTTCGATGCGATCTGAAACACCGACCTCTCAACTTTGACAAGCCACAGTTTCTAAACCAGGCGTCGCCCGGACATAAAACCGCCATTCCTGGTGTGCTAATGACGTGAACTTTCGATCCATGTGCATTTCACAGCAATCCGACGACCTTCGATTTTTTCCTCGAAAAAAATCCAAGGCTAACCACTGCAATTTCGATGCGATCTGAAACACCGACCTCTCAACTTTGACAAGCCACAGTTTCTAAACCAGGCGTCGCCCGGACATAAAACCGCCATTCCTGGTGTGCTAATGACGTGAACTTTCGATCCATGTGCATTTCACAGCAATCCGACGACCTTCGATTTTTTCCTCGAAAAAAATCCAAGGCTAACCACTGCAATTTCGATGCGATCTGAAACACCGACCTCTCAACTTTGACAAGCCACAGTTTCTAAACCAGGCGTCGCCCGGACATAAAACCGCCATTCCTGGTGTGCTAATGACGTGAACTTTCGATCCATGTGCATTTCACAGCAATCCGACGACCTTCGATTTTTTCCTCGAAAAAAATCCAAGGCTAACCACTGCAATTTCGATGCGATCTGAAACACCGACCTCTCAACTTTGACAAGCCACAGTTTCTAAACCAGGCGTCGCCCGGACATAAAACCGCCATTCCTGGTGTGCCAATGACGTGAACTTTCGATCCATGTGCATTTCACAGCAATCCGACGACCTTCGATTTTTTCCTCGAAAAAAATCCAAGGCTAACCACTGCAATTTCGATGCGATCTGAAACACCGACCTCTCAACTTTGACAAGCCACAGTTTCTAAACCAGGCGTCGCCCGGACATAAAACCGCCATTCCTGGTGTGCTAATGACGTGAACTTTCGATCCATGTGCATTTCACAGCAATCCGACGACCTTCGATTTTTTCCTCGAAAAAAATCCAAGGCTAACCACTGCAATTTCGATGCGATCTGAAACACCGACCTCTCAACTTTGACAAGCCACAGTTTCTAAACCAGGCGTCGCCCGGACATAAAACCGCCATTCCTGGTGTGCTAATGACGTGAACTTTCGATCCATGTGCATTTCACAGCAATCCGACGACCTTCGATTTTTTCCTCGAAAAAAATCCAAGGCTAACCACTGCAATTTCGATGCGATCTGAAACACCGACCTCTCAACTTTGACAAGCCACAGTTTCTAAACCAGGCGTCGCCCGGACATAAAACCGCCATTCCTGGTGTGCTAATGACGTGAACTTTCGATCCATGTGCATTTCACAGCAATCCGACGACCTTCGATTTTTTCCTCGAAAAAAATCCAAGGCTAACCACTGCAATTTCGATGCGATCTGAAACACCGACCTCTCAACTTTGACAAGCCACAGTTTCTAAACCAGGCGTCGCCCGGACATAAAACCGCCATTCCTGGTGTGCTAATGACGTGAACTTTCGATCCATGTGCATTTCACAGCAATCCGACGACCTTCGATTTTTTCCTCGAAAAAAATCCAAGGCTAACCACTGCAATTTCGATGCGATCTGAAACACCGACCTCTCAACTTTGACAAGCCACAGTTTCTAAACCAGGCGTCGCCCGGACATAAAACCGCCATTCCTGGTGTGCTAATGACGTGAACTTTCGATCCATGTGCATTTCACAGCAATCCGACGACCTTCGATTTTTTCCTCGAAAAAAATCCAAGGCTAACCACTGCAATTTCGATGCGATCTGAAACACCGACCTCTCAACTTTGACAAGCCACAGTTTCTAAACCAGGCGTCGCCCGGACATAAAACCGCCATTCCTGGTGTGCTAATGACGTGAACTTTCGATCCATGTGCATTTCACAGCAATCCGACGACCTTCGATTTTTTCCTCGAAAAAAATCCAAGGCTAACCACTGCAATTTCGATGCGATCTGAAACACCGACCTCTCAACTTTGACAAGCCACAGTTTCTAAACCAGGCGTCGCCCGGACATAAAACCGCCATTCCTGGTGTGCTAATGACGTGAACTTTCGATCCATGTGCATTTCACAGCAATCCGACGACCTTCGATTTTTTCCTCGAAAAAAATCCAAGGCTAACCACTGCAATTTCGATGCGATCTGAAACACCGACCTCTCAACTTTGACAAGCCACAGTTTCTAAACCAGGCGTCGCCCGGACATAAAACCGCCATTCCTGGTGTGCTAATGACGTGAACTTTCGATCCATGTGCATTTCACAGCAATCCGACGACCTTCGATTTTTTCCTCGAAAAAAATCCAAGGCTAACCACTGCAATTTCGATGCGATCTGAAACACCGACCTCTCAACTTTGACAAGCCACAGTTTCTAAACCAGGCGTCGCCCGGACATAAAACCGCCATTCCTGGTGTGCTAATGACGTGAACTTTCGATCCATGTGCATTTCACAGCAATCCGACGACCTTCGATTTTTTCCTCGAAAAAAATCCAAGGCTAACCACTGCAATTTCGATGCGATCTGAAACACCGACCTCTCAACTTTGACAAGCCACAGTTTCTAAACCAGGCGTCGCCCGGACATAAAACCGCCATTCCTGGTGTGCTAATGACGTGAACTTTCGATCCATGTGCATTTCACAGCAATCCGACGACCTTCGATTTTTTCCTCGAAAAAAATCCAAGGCTAACCACTGCAATTTCGATGCGATCTGAAACACCGACCTCTCAACTTTGACAAGCCACAGTTTCTAAACCAGGCGTCGCCCGGACATAAAACCGCCATTCCTGGTGTGCTAATGACGTGAACTTTCGATCCATGTGCATTTCACAGCAATCCGACGACCTTCGATTTTTTCCTCGAAAAAAATCCAAGGCTAACCACTGCAATTTCGATGCGATCTGAAACACCGACCTCTCAACTTTGACAAGCCACAGTTTCTAAACCAGGCGTCGCCCGGACATAAAACCGCCATTCCTGGTGTGCTAATGACGTGAACTTTCGATCCATGTGCATTTCACAGCAATCCGACGACCTTCGATTTTTTCCTCGAAAAAAATCCAAGGCTAACCACTGCAATTTCGATGCGATCTGAAACACCGACCTCTCAACTTTGACAAGCCACAGTTTCTAAACCAGGCGTCGCCCGGACATAAAACCGCCATTCCTGGTGTGCTAATGACGTGAACTTTCGATCCATGTGCATTTCACAGCAATCCGACGACCTTCGATTTTTTCCTCGAAAAAAATCCAAGGCTAACCACTGCAATTTCGATGCGATCTGAAACACCGACCTCTCAACTTTGACAAGCCACAGTTTCTAAACCAGGCGTCGCCCGGACATAAAACCGCCATTCCTGGTGTGCTAATGACGTGAACTTTCGATCCATGTGCATTTCACAGCAATCCGACGACCTTCGATTTTTTCCTCGAAAAAAATCCAAGGCTAACCACTGCAATTTCGATGCGATCTGAAACACCGACCTCTCAACTTTGACAAGCCACAGTTTCTAAACCAGGCGTCGCCCGGACATAAAACCGCCATTCCTGGTGTGCTAATGACGTGAACTTTCGATCCATGTGCATTTCACAGCAATCCGACGACCTTCGATTTTTTCCTCGAAAAAAATCCAAGGCTAACCACTGCAATTTCGATGCGATCTGAAACACCGACCTCTCAACTTTGACAAGCCACAGTTTCTAAACCAGGCGTCGCCCGGACATAAAACCGCCATTCCTGGTGTGCTAATGACGTGAACTTTCGATCCATGTGCATTTCACAGCAATCCGACGACCTTCGATTTTTTCCTCGAAAAAAATCCAAGGCTAACCACTGCAATTTCGATGCGATCTGAAACACCGACCTCTCAACTTTGACAAGCCACAGTTTCTAAACCAGGCGTCGCCCGGACATAAAACCGCCATTCCTGGTGTGCTAATGACGTGAACTTTCGATCCATGTGCATTTCACAGCAATCCGACGACCTTCGATTTTTTCCTCGAAAAAAATCCAAGGCTAACCACTGCAATTTCGATGCGATCTGAAACACCGACCTCTCAACTTTGACAAGCCACAGTTTCTAAACCAGGCGTCGCCCGGACATAAAACCGCCATTCCTGGTGTGCTAATGACGTGAACTTTCGATCCATGTGCATTTCACAGCAATCCGACGACCTTCGATTTTTTCCTCGAAAAAAATCCAAGGCTAACCACTGCAATTTCGATGCGATCTGAAACACCGACCTCTCAACTTTGACAAGCCACAGTTTCTAAACCAGGCGTCGCCCGGACATAAAACCGCCATTCCTGGTGTGCTAATGACGTGAACTTTCGATCCATGTGCATTTCACAGCAATCCGACGACCTTCGATTTTTTCCTCGAAAAAAATCCAAGGCTAACCACTGCAATTTCGATGCGATCTGAAACACCGACCTCTCAACTTTGACAAGCCACAGTTTCTAAACCAGGCGTCGCCCGGACATAAAACCGCCATTCCTGGTGTGCTAATGACGTGAACTTTCGATCCATGTGCATTTCACAGCAATCCGACGACCTTCGATTTTTTCCTCGAAAAAAATCCAAGGCTAACCACTGCAATTTCGATGCGATCTGAAACACCGACCTCTCAACTTTGACAAGCCACAGTTTCTAAACCAGGCGTCGCCCGGACATAAAACCGCCATTCCTGGTGTGCTAATGACGTGAACTTTCGATCCATGTGCATTTCACAGCAATCCGACGACCTTCGATTTTTTCCTCGAAAAAAATCCAAGGCTAACCACTGCAATTTCGATGCGATCTGAAACACCGACCTCTCAACTTTGACAAGCCACAGTTTCTAAACCAGGCGTCGCCCGGACATAAAACCGCCATTCCTGGTGTGCTAATGACGTGAACTTTCGATCCATGTGCATTTCACAGCAATCCGACGACCTTCGATTTTTTCCTCGAAAAAAATCCAAGGCTAACCACTGCAATTTCGATGCGATCTGAAACACCGACCTCTCAACTTTGACAAGCCACAGTTTCTAAACCAGGCGTCGCCCGGACATAAAACCGCCATTCCTGGTGTGCTAATGACGTGAACTTTCGATCCATGTGCATTTCACAGCAATCCGACGACCTTCGATTTTTTCCTCGAAAAAAATCCAAGGCTAACCACTGCAATTTCGATGCGATCTGAAACACCGACCTCTCAACTTTGACAAGCCACAGTTTCTAAACCAGGCGTCGCCCGGACATAAAACCGCCATTCCTGGTGTGCTAATGACGTGAACTTTCGATCCATGTGCATTTCACAGCAATCCGACGACCTTCGATTTTTTCCTCGAAAAAAATCCAAGGCTAACCACTGCAATTTCGATGCGATCTGAAACACCGACCTCTCAACTTTGACAAGCCACAGTTTCTAAACCAGGCGTCGCCCGGACATAAAACCGCCATTCCTGGTGTGCTAATGACGTGAACTTTCGATCCATGTGCATTTCACAGCAATCCGACGACCTTCGATTTTTTCCTCGAAAAAAATCCAAGGCTAACCACTGCAATTTCGATGCGATCTGAAACACCGACCTCTCAACTTTGACAAGCCACAGTTTCTAAACCAGGCGTCGCCCGGACATAAAACCGCCATTCCTGGTGTGCTAATGACGTGAACTTTCGATCCATGTGCATTTCACAGCAATCCGACGACCTTCGATTTTTTCCTCGAAAAAAATCCAAGGCTAACCACTGCAATTTCGATGCGATCTGAAACACCGACCTCTCAACTTTGACAAGCCACAGTTTCTAAACCAGGCGTCGCCCGGACATAAAACCGCCATTCCTGGTGTGCCAATGACGTGAACTTTCGATCCATGTGCATTTCACAGCAATCCGACGACCTTCGATTTTTTCCTCGAAAAAAATCCAAGGCTAACCACTGCAATTTCGATGCGATCTGAAACACCGACCTCTCAACTTTGACAAGCCGCAGTTTCTAAACCAGGCGTCGCCCGGACATAAAACCGCCATTCCTGGTGTGCTAATGACGTGAACTTTCGATCCATGTGCATTTCACAGCAATCCGACGACCTTCGATTTTTTCCTCGAAAAAAATCCAAGGCTAACCACTGCAATTTCGATGCGATCTGAAACACCGACCTCTCAACTTTGACAAGCCACAGTTTCTAAACCAGGCGTCGCCCGGACATAAAACCGCCATTCCTGGTGTGCTAATGACGTGAACTTTCGATCCATGTGCATTTCACAGCAATCCGACGACCTTCGATTTTTTCCTCGAAAAAAATCCAAGGCTAACCACTGCAATTTCGATGCGATCTGAAACACCGACCTCTCAACTTTGACAAGCCACAGTTTCTAAACCAGGCGTCGCCCGGACATAAAACCGCCATTCCTGGTGTGCTAATGACGTGAACTTTCGATCCATGTGCATTTCACAGCAATCCGACGACCTTCGATTTTTTCCTCGAAAAAAATCCAAGGCTAACCACTGCAATTTCGATGCGATCTGAAACACCGACCTCTCAACTTTGACAAGCCACAGTTTCTAAACCAGGCGTCGCCCGGACATAAAACCGCCATTCCTGGTGTGCTAATGACGTGAACTTTCGATCCATGTGCATTTCACAGCAATCCGACGACCTTCGATTTTTTCCTCGAAAAAAATCCAAGGCTAACCACTGCAATTTCGATGCGATCTGAAACACCGACCTCTCAACTTTGACAAGCCACAGTTTCTAAACCAGGCGTCGCCCGGACATAAAACCGCCATTCCTGGTGTGCTAATGACGTGAACTTTCGATCCATGTGCATTTCACAGCAATCCGACGACCTTCGATTTTTTCCTCGAAAAAAATCCAAGGCTAACCACTGCAATTTCGATGCGATCTGAAACACCGACCTCTCAACTTTGACAAGCCACAGTTTCTAAACCAGGCGTCGCCCGGACATAAAACCGCCATTCCTGGTGTGCTAATGACGTGAACTTTCGATCCATGTGCATTTCACAGCAATCCGACGACCTTCGATTTTTTCCTCGAAAAAAATCCAAGGCTAACCACTGCAATTTCGATGCGATCTGAAACACCGACCTCTCAACTTTGACAAGCCACAGTTTCTAAACCAGGCGTCGCCCGGACATAAAACCGCCATTCCTGGTGTGCTAATGACGTGAACTTTCGATCCATGTGCATTTCACAGCAATCCGACGACCTTCGATTTTTTCCTCGAAAAAAATCCAAGGCTAACCACTGCAATTTCGATGCGATCTGAAACACCGACCTCTCAACTTTGACAAGCCACAGTTTCTAAACCAGGCGTCGCCCGGACATAAAACCGCCATTCCTGGTGTGCTAATGACGTGAACTTTCGATCCATGTGCATTTCACAGCAATCCGACGACCTTCGATTTTTTCCTCGAAAAAAATCCAAGGCTAACCACTGCAATTTCGATGCGATCTGAAACACCGACCTCTCAACTTTGACAAGCCACAGTTTCTAAACCAGGCGTCGCCCGGACATAAAACCGCCATTCCTGGTGTGCTAATGACGTGAACTTTCGATCCATGTGCATTTCACAGCAATCCGACGACCTTCGATTTTTTCCTCGAAAAAAATCCAAGGCTAACCACTGCAATTTCGATGCGATCTGAAACACCGACCTCTCAACTTTGACAAGCCACAGTTTCTAAACCAGGCGTCGCCCGGACATAAAACCGCCATTCCTGGTGTGCTAATGACGTGAACTTTCGATCCATGTGCATTTCACAGCAATCCGACGACCTTCGATTTTTTCCTCGAAAAAAATCCAAGGCTAACCACTGCAATTTCGATGCGATCTGAAACACCGACCTCTCAACTTTGACAAGCCGCAGTTTCTAAACCAGGCGTCGCCCGGACATAAAACCGCCATTCCTGGTGTGCTAATGACGTGAACTTTCGATCCATGTGCATTTCACAGCAATCCGACGACCTTCGATTTTTTCCTCGAAAAAAATCCAAGGCTAACCACTGCAATTTCGATGCGATCTGAAACACCGACCTCTCAACTTTGACAAGCCACAGTTTCTAAACCAGGCGTCGCCCGGACATAAAACCGCCATTCCTGGTGTGCTAATGACGTGAACTTTCGATCCATGTGCATTTCACAGCAATCCGACGACCTTCGATTTTTTCCTCGAAAAAAATCCAAGGCTAACCACTGCAATTTCGATGCGATCTGAAACACCGACCTCTCAACTTTGACAAGCCACAGTTTCTAAACCAGGCGTCGCCCGGACATAAAACCGCCATTCCTGGTGTGCTAATGACGTGAACTTTCGATCCATGTGCATTTCACAGCAATCCGACGACCTTCGATTTTTTCCTCGAAAAAAATCCAAGGCTAACCACTGCAATTTCGATGCGATCTGAAACACCGACCTCTCAACTTTGACAAGCCACAGTTTCTAAACCAGGCGTCGCCCGGACATAAAACCGCCATTCCTGGTGTGCTAATGACGTGAACTTTCGATCCATGTGCATTTCACAGCAATCCGACGACCTTCGATTTTTTCCTCGAAAAAAATCCAAGGCTAACCACTGCAATTTCGATGCGATCTGAAACACCGACCTCTCAACTTTGACAAGCCACAGTTTCTAAACCAGGCGTCGCCCGGACATAAAACCGCCATTCCTGGTGTGCTAATGACGTGAACTTTCGATCCATGTGCATTTCACAGCAATCCGACGACCTTCGATTTTTTCCTCGAAAAAAATCCAAGGCTAACCACTGCAATTTCGATGCGATCTGAAACACCGACCTCTCAACTTTGACAAGCCACAGTTTCTAAACCAGGCGTCGCCCGGACATAAAACCGCCATTCCTGGTGTGCTAATGACGTGAACTTTCGATCCATGTGCATTTCACAGCAATCCGACGACCTTCGATTTTTTCCTCGAAAAAAATCCAAGGCTAACCACTGCAATTTCGATGCGATCTGAAACCCCGACCTCTCAACTTTGACAAGCCACAGTTTCTAAACCAGGCGTCGCCCGGACATAAAACGGCCATTCCTGGTGTGCTAATGACGTGAACTTTCGATCCATGTGCATTTCACAGCAATCCGACGACCTTCGATTTTTTCCTCGAAAAAAATCCAAGGCTAACCACTGCAATTTCGATGCGATCTGAAACCCCGACCTCTCAACTTTGACAAGCCACAGTTTCTAAACCAGGCGTCGCCCGGACATAAAACCGCCATTCCTGGTGTGCTAATGACGTGAACTTTCGATCCATGTGCATTTCACAGCAATCCGACGACCTTCGATTTTTTCCTCGAAAAAAATCCAAGGCTAACCACTGCAATTTCGATGCGATCTGAAACACCGACCTCTCAACTTTGACAAGCCACAGTTTCTAAACCAGGCGTCGCCCGGACATAAAACCGCCATTCCTGGTGTGCTAATGACGTGAACTTTCGATCCATGTGCATTTCACAGCAATCCGACGACCTTCGATTTTTTCCTCGAAAAAAATCCAAGGCTAACCACTGCAATTTCGATGCGATCTGAAACCCCGACCTCTCAACTTTGACAAGCCACAGTTTCTAAACCAGGCGTCGCCCGGACATAAAACCGCCATTCCTGGTGTGCTAATGACGTGAACTTTCGATCCATGTGCATTTCACAGCAATCCGACGACCTTCGATTTTTTCCTCGAAAAAAATCCAAGGCTAACCACTGCAATTTCGATGCGATCTGAAACACCGACCTCTCAACTTTGACAAGCCACAGTTTCTAAACCAGGCGTCGCCCGGACATAAAACCGCCATTTCTGGTGTGCTGTTGACCTGAATTTTCGATCCATGTGCATTTCACAGCAATCCGACGACCTTCGATTTTTTCCTCGAAAAAAATCCAAGGCTAACCACTGCAATTTCGATGCGATCTGAAACACCGACCTCTCAACTTTGACAAGCCACAGTTTCTAAACCAGGCGTCGCCCGGACATAAAACCGCCATTCTTGGTGTGCTAATGACGTGAACTTTCGATCCATGTGCATTTCACAGCAATCCGACGACCTTCGATTTTTTCCTCGAAAAAAATCCAAGGCTAACCACTGCAATTTCGATGCGATCTGAAACCCCGACCTCTCAACTTTGACAAGCCACAGTTTCTAAACCAGGCGTCGCCCGGACATAAAACCGCCATTCCTGGTGTGCTAATGACGTGAACTTTCGATCCATGTGCATTTCACAGCAATCCGACGACCTTCGATTTTTTCCTCGAAAAAAATCCAAGGCTAACCACTGCAATTTCGATGCGATCTGAAACACCGACCTCTCAACTTTGACAAGCCACAGTTTCTAAACCAGGCGTCGCCCGGACATAAAACCGCCATTCCTGGTGTGCTAATGACGTGAACTTTCGATCCATGTGCATTTCACAGCAATCCGACGACCTTCGATTTTTTCCTCGAAAAAAATCCAAGGCTAACCACTGCAATTTCGATGCGATCTGAAACACCGACCTCTCAACTTTGACAAGCCACAGTTTCTAAACCAGGCGTCGCCCGGACATAAAACCGCCATTCCTGGTGTGCTAATGACGTGAACTTTCGATCCATGTGCATTTCACAGCAATCCGACGACCTTCGATTTTTTCCTCGAAAAAAATCCAAGGCTAACCACTGCAATTTCGATGCGATCTGAAACACCGACCTCTCAACTTTGACAAGCCACAGTTTCTAAACCAGGCGTCGCCCGGACATAAAACCGCCATTCCTGGTGTGCTAATGACGTGAACTTTCGATCCATGTGCATTTCACAGCAATCCGACGACCTTCGATTTTTTCCTCGAAAAAAATCCAAGGCTAACCACTGCAATTTCGATGCGATCTGAAACACCGACCTCTCAACTTTGACAAGCCACAGTTTCTAAACCAGGCGTCGCCCGGACATAAAACCGCCATTCCTGGTGTGCTAATGACGTGAACTTTCGATCCATGTGCATTTCACAGCAATCCGACGACCTTCGATTTTTTCCTCGAAAAAAATCCAAGGCTAACCACTGCAATTTCGATGCGATCTGAAACCCCGACCTCTCAACTTTGACAAGCCACAGTTTCTAAACCAGGCGTCGCCCGGACATAAAACCGCCATTCCTGGTGTGCTAATGACGTGAACTTTCGATCCATGTGCATTTCACAGCAATCCGACGACCTTCGATTTTTTCCTCGAAAAAAATCCAAGGCTAACCACTGCAATTTCGATGCGATCTGAAACACCGACCTCTCAACTTTGACAAGCCACAGTTTCTAAACCAGGCGTCGCCCGGACATAAAACCGCCATTTCTGGTGTGCTGTTGACCTGAATTTTCGATCCATGTGCATTTCACAGCAATCCGACGACCTTCGATTTTTTCCTCGAAAAAAATCCAAGGCTAACCACTGCAATTTCGATGCGATCTGAAACACCGACCTCTCAACTTTGACAAGCCACAGTTTCTAAACCAGGCGTCGCCCGGACATAAAACCGCCATTCCTGGTGTGCTAATGACGTGAACTTTCGATCCATGTGCATTTCACAGCAATCCGACGACCTTCGATTTTTTCCTCGAAAAAAATCCAAGGCTAACCACTGCAATTTCGATGCGATCTGAAACACCGACCTCTCAACTTTGACAAGCCACAGTTTCTAAACCAGGCGTCGCCCGGACATAAAACCGCCATTCTTGGTGTGCTAATGACGTGAACTTTCGATCCATGTGCATTTCACAGCAATCCGACGACCTTCGATTTTTTCCTCGAAAAAAATCCAAGGCTAACCACTGCAATTTCGATGCGATCTGAAACCCCGACCTCTCAACTTTGACAAGCCACAGTTTCTAAACCAGGCGTCGCCCGGACATAAAACCGCCATTCCTGGTGTGCTAATGACGTGAACTTTCGATCCATGTGCATTTCACAGCAATCCGACGACCTTCGATTTTTTCCTCGAAAAAAATCCAAGGCTAACCACTGCAATTTCGATGCGATCTGAAACACCGACCTCTCAACTTTGACAAGCCACAGTTTCTAAACCAGGCGTCGCCCGGACATAAAACCGCCATTCCTGGTGTGCTAATGACGTGAACTTTCGATCCATGTGCATTTCACAGCAATCCGACGACCTTCGATTTTTTCCTCGAAAAAAATCCAAGGCTAACCACTGCAATTTCGATGCGATCTGAAACCCCGACCTCTCAACTTTGACAAGCCACAGTTTCTAAACCAGGCGTCGCCCGGACATAAAACCGCCATTCCTGGTGTGCTAATGACGTGAACTTTCGATCCATGTGCATTTCACAGCAATCCGACGACCTTCGATTTTTTCCTCGAAAAAAATCCAAGGCTAACCACTGCAATTTCGATGCGATCTGAAACACCGACCTCTCAACTTTGACAAGCCACAGTTTCTAAACCAGGCGTCGCCCGGACATAAAACCGCCATTTCTGGTGTGCTGTTGACCTGAATTTTCGATCCATGTGCATTTCACAGCAATCCGACGACCTTCGATTTTTTCCTCGAAAAAAATCCAAGGCTAACCACTGCAATTTCGATGCGATCTGAAACACCGACCTCTCAACTTTGACAAGCCACAGTTTCTAAACCAGGCGTCGCCCGGACATAAAACCGCCATTCCTGGTGTGCTAATGACGTGAACTTTCGATCCATGTGCATTTCACAGCAATCCGACGACCTTCGATTTTTTCCTCGAAAAAAATCCAAGGCTAACCACTGCAATTTCGATGCGATCTGAAACACCGACCTCTCAACTTTGACAAGCCACAGTTTCTAAACCAGGCGTCGCCCGGACATAAAACCGCCATTCTTGGTGTGCTAATGACGTGAACTTTCGATCCATGTGCATTTCACAGCAATCCGACGACCTTCGATTTTTTCCTCGAAAAAAATCCAAGGCTAACCACTGCAATTTCGATGCGATCTGAAACCCCGACCTCTCAACTTTGACAAGCCACAGTTTCTAAACCAGGCGTCGCCCGGACATAAAACCGCCATTCCTGGTGTGCTAATGACGTGAACTTTCGATCCATGTGCATTTCACAGCAATCCGACGACCTTCGATTTTTTCCTCGAAAAAAATCCAAGGCTAACCACTGCAATTTCGATGCGATCTGAAACACCGACCTCTCAACTTTGACAAGCCACAGTTTCTAAACCAGGCGTCGCCCGGACATAAAACCGCCATTCCTGGTGTGCTAATGACGTGAACTTTCGATCCATGTGCATTTCACAGCAATCCGACGACCTTCGATTTTTTCCTCGAAAAAAATCCAAGGCTAACCACTGCAATTTCGATGCGATCTGAAACACCGACCTCTCAACTTTGACAAGCCACAGTTTCTAAACCAGGCGTCGCCCGGACATAAAACCGCCATTCTTGGTGTGCTAATGACGTGAACTTTCGATCCATGTGCATTTCACAGCAATCCGACGACCTTCGATTTTTTCCTCGAAAAAAATCCAAGGCTAACCACTGCAATTTCGATGCGATCTGAAACCCCGACCTCTCAACTTTGACAAGCCACAGTTTCTAAACCAGGCGTCGCCCGGACATAAAACCGCCATTCCTGGTGTGCTAATGACGTGAACTTTCGATCCATGTGCATTTCACAGCAATCCGACGACCTTCGATTTTTTCCTCGAAAAAAATCCAAGGCTAACCACTGCAATTTCGATGCGATCTGAAACACCGACCTCTCAACTTTGACAAGCCACAGTTTCTAAACCAGGCGTCGCCCGGACATAAAACCGCCATTCCTGGTGTGCTAATGACGTGAACTTTCGATCCATGTGCATTTCACAGCAATCCGACGACCTTCGATTTTTTCCTCGAAAAAAATCCAAGGCTAACCACTGCAATTTCGATGCGATCTGAAACACCGACCTCTCAACTTTGACAAGCCACAGTTTCTAAACCAGGCGTCGCCCGGACATAAAACCGCCATTCTTGGTGTGCTAATGACGTGAACTTTCGATCCATGTGCATTTCACAGCAATCCGACGACCTTCGATTTTTTCCTCGAAAAAAATCCAAGGCTAACCACTGCAATTTCGATGCGATCTGAAACCCCGACCTCTCAACTTTGACAAGCCACAGTTTCTAAACCAGGCGTCGCCCGGACATAAAACCGCCATTCCTGGTGTGCTAATGACGTGAACTTTCGATCCATGTGCATTTCACAGCAATCCGACGACCTTCGATTTTTTCCTCGAAAAAAATCCAAGGCTAACCACTGCAATTTCGATGCGATCTGAAACACCGACCTCTCAACTTTGACAAGCCACAGTTTCTAAACCAGGCGTCGCCCGGACATAAAACCGCCATTCCTGGTGTGCTAATGACGTGAACTTTCGATCCATGTGCATTTCACAGCAATCCGACGACCTTCGATTTTTTCCTCGAAAAAAATCCAAGGCTAACCACTGCAATTTCGATGCGATCTGAAACACCGACCTCTCAACTTTGACAAGCCACAGTTTCTAAACCAGGCGTCGCCCGGACATAAAACCGCCATTCTTGGTGTGCTAATGACGTGAACTTTCGATCCATGTGCATTTCACAGCAATCCGACGACCTTCGATTTTTTCCTCGAAAAAAATCCAAGGCTAACCACTGCAATTTCGATGCGATCTGAAACCCCGACCTCTCAACTTTGACAAGCCACAGTTTCTAAACCAGGCGTCGCCCGGACATAAAACCGCCATTCCTGGTGTGCTAATGACGTGAACTTTCGATCCATGTGCATTTCACAGCAATCCGACGACCTTCGATTTTTTCCTCGAAAAAAATCCAAGGCTAACCACTGCAATTTCGATGCGATCTGAAACACCGACCTCTCAACTTTGACAAGCCACAGTTTCTAAACCAGGCGTCGCCCGGACATAAAACCGCCATTCCTGGTGTGCTAATGACGTGAACTTTCGATCCATGTGCATTTCACAGCAATCCGACGACCTTCGATTTTTTCCTCGAAAAAAATCCAAGGCTAACCACTGCAATTTCGATGCGATCTGAAACACCGACCTCTCAACTTTGACAAGCCACAGTTTCTAAACCAGGCGTCGCCCGGACATAAAACCGCCATTCTTGGTGTGCTAATGACGTGAACTTTCGATCCATGTGCATTTCACAGCAATCCGACGACCTTCGATTTTTTCCTCGAAAAAAATCCAAGGCTAACCACTGCAATTTCGATGCGATCTGAAACCCCGACCTCTCAACTTTGACAAGCCACAGTTTCTAAACCAGGCGTCGCCCGGACATAAAACCGCCATTCCTGGTGTGCTAATGACGTGAACTTTCGATCCATGTGCATTTCACAGCAATCCGACGACCTTCGATTTTTTCCTCGAAAAAAATCCAAGGCTAACCACTGCAATTTCGATGCGATCTGAAACACCGACCTCTCAACTTTGACAAGCCACAGTTTCTAAACCAGGCGTCGCCCGGACATAAAACCGCCATTCTTGGTGTGCTAATGACGTGAACTTTCGATCCATGTGCATTTCACAGCAATCCGACGACCTTCGATTTTTTCCTCGAAAAAAATCCAAGGCTAACCACTGCAATTTCGATGCGATCTGAAACACCGACCTCTCAACTTTGACAAGCCACAGTTTCTAAACCAGGCGTCGCCCGGACATAAAACCGCCATTCTTGGTGTGCTAATGACGTGAACTTTCGATCCATGTGCATTTCACAGCAATCCGACGACCTTCGATTTTTTCCTCGAAAAAAATCCAAGGCTAACCACTGCAATTTCGATGCGATCTGAAACACCGACCTCTCAACTTTGACAAGCCACAGTTTCTAAACCAGGCGTCGCCCGGACATAAAACCGATTTTTTCCTCGAAAAAAATCCAAGGCTAACCACTGCAATTTCGATGCGATCTGAAACCCCGACCTCTCAACTTTGACAAGCCACAGTTTCTAAACCAGGCGTCGCCCGGACATAAAACCGCCATTCCTGGTGTGCTAATGACGTGAACTTTCGATCCATGTGCATTTCACAGCAATCCGACGACCTTCGATTTTTTCCTCGAAAAAAATCCAAGGCTAACCACTGCAATTTCGATGCGATCTGAAACACCGACCTCTCAACTTTGACAAGCCACAGTTTCTAAACCAGGCGTCGCCCGGACATAAAACCGCCATTCTTGGTGTGCTAATGACGTGAACTTTCGATCCATGTGCATTTCACAGCAATCCGACGACCTTCGATTTTTTCCTCGAAAAAAATCCAAGGCTAACCACTGCAATTTCGATGCGATCTGAAACCCCGACCTCTCAACTTTGACAAGCCACAGTTTCTAAACCAGGCGTCGCCCGGACATAAAACCGCCATTCCTGGTGTGCTAATGACGTGAACTTTCGATCCATGTGCATTTCACAGCAATCCGACGACCTTCGATTTTTTCCTCGAAAAAAATCCAAGGCTAACCACTGCAATTTCGATGCGATCTGAAACACCGACCTCTCAACTTTGACAAGCCACAGTTTCTAAACCAGGCGTCGCCCGGACATAAAACCGCCATTCCTGGTGTGCTAATGACGTGAACTTTCGATCCATGTGCATTTCACAGCAATCCGACGACCTTCGATTTTTTCCTCGAAAAAAATCCAAGGCTAACCACTGCAATTTCGATGCGATCTGAAACCCCGACCTCTCAACTTTGACAAGCCACAGTTTCTAAACCAGGCGTCGCCCGGACATAAAACCGCCATTCCTGGTGTGCTAATGACGTGAACTTTCGATCCATGTGCATTTCACAGCAATCCGACGACCTTCGATTTTTTCCTCGAAAAAAATCCAAGGCTAACCACTGCAATTTCGATGCGATCTGAAACACCGACCTCTCAACTTTGACAAGCCACAGTTTCTAAACCAGGCGTCGCCCGGACATAAAACCGCCATTCCTGGTGTGCTAATGACGTGAACTTTCGATCCATGTGCATTTCACAGCAATCCGACGACCTTCGATTTTTTCCTCGAAAAAAATCCAAGGCTAACCACTGCAATTTCGATGCGATCTGAAACCCCGACCTCTCAACTTTGACAAGCCACAGTTTCTAAACCAGGCGTCGCCCGGACATAAAACCGCCATTCCTGGTGTGCTAATGACGTGAACTTTCGATCCATGTGCATTTCACAGCAATCCGACGACCTTCGATTTTTTCCTCGAAAAAAATCCAAGGCTAACCACTGCAATTTCGATGCGATCTGAAACACCGACCTCTCAACTTTGACAAGCCACAGTTTCTAAACCAGGCGTCGCCCGGACATAAAACCGCCATTCCTGGTGTGCTAATGACGTGAACTTTCGATCCATGTGCATTTCACAGCAATCCGACGACCTTCGATTTTTTCCTCGAAAAAAATCCAAGGCTAACCACTGCAATTTCGATGCGATCTGAAACCCCGACCTCTCAACTTTGACAAGCCACAGTTTCTAAACCAGGCGTCGCCCGGACATAAAACCGCCATTCCTGGTGTGCTAATGACGTGAACTTTCGATCCATGTGCATTTCACAGCAATCCGACGACCTTCGATTTTTTCCTCGAAAAAAATCCAAGGCTAACCACTGCAATTTCGATGCGATCTGAAACACCGACCTCTCAACTTTGACAAGCCACAGTTTCTAAACCAGGCGTCGCCCGGACATAAAACCGCCATTCCTGGTGTGCTAATGACGTGAACTTTCGATCCATGTGCATTTCACAGCAATCCGACGACCTTCGATTTTTTCCTCGAAAAAAATCCAAGGCTAACCACTGCAATTTCGATGCGATCTGAAACCCCGACCTCTCAACTTTGACAAGCCACAGTTTCTAAACCAGGCGTCGCCCGGACATAAAACCGCCATTCCTGGTGTGCTAATGACGTGAACTTTCGATCCATGTGCATTTCACAGCAATCCGACGACCTTCGATTTTTTCCTCGAAAAAAATCCAAGGCTAACCACTGCAATTTCGATGCGATCTGAAACACCGACCTCTCAACTTTGACAAGCCACAGTTTCTAAACCAGGCGTCGCCCGGACATAAAACCGCCATTCCTGGTGTGCTAATGACGTGAACTTTCGATCCATGTGCATTTCACAGCAATCCGACGACCTTCGATTTTTTCCTCGAAAAAAATCCAAGGCTAACCACTGCAATTTCGATGCGATCTGAAACACCGACCTCTCAACTTTGACAAGCCACAGTTTCTAAACCAGGCGTCGCCCGGACATAAAACCGCCATTCCTGGTGTGCTAATGACGTGAACTTTCGATCCATGTGCATTTCACAGCAATCCGACGACCTTCGATTTTTTCCTCGAAAAAAATCCAAGGCTAACCACTGCAATTTCGATGCGATCTGAAACACCGACCTCTCAACTTTGACAAGCCACAGTTTCTAAACCAGGCGTCGCCCGGACATAAAACCGCCATTCCTGGTGTGCTAATGACGTGAACTTTCGATCCATGTGCATTTCACAGCAATCCGACGACCTTCGATTTTTTCCTCGAAAAAAATCCAAGGCTAACCACTGCAATTTCGATGCGATCTGAAACACCGACCTCTCAACTTTGACAAGCCACAGTTTCTAAACCAGGCGTCGCCCGGACATAAAACCGCCATTCCTGGTGTGCTAATGACGTGAACTTTCGATCCATGTGCATTTCACAGCAATCCGACGACCTTCGATTTTTTCCTCGAAAAAAATCCAAGGCTAACCACTGCAATTTCGATGCGATCTGAAACACCGACCTCTCAACTTTGACAAGCCACAGTTTCTAAACCAGGCGTCGCCCGGACATAAAACCGCCATTCCTGGTGTGCTAATGACGTGAACTTTCGATCCATGTGCATTTCACAGCAATCCGACGACCTTCGATTTTTTCCTCGAAAAAAATCCAAGGCTAACCACTGCAATTTCGATGCGATCTGAAACACCGACCTCTCAACTTTGACAAGCCACAGTTTCTAAACCAGGCGTCGCCCGGACATAAAACCGCCATTCCTGGTGTGCTAATGACGTGAACTTTCGATCCATGTGCATTTCACAGCAATCCGACGACCTTCGATTTTTTCCTCGAAAAAAATCCAAGGCTAACCACTGCAATTTCGATGCGATCTGAAACACCGACCTCTCAACTTTGACAAGCCACAGTTTCTAAACCAGGCGTCGCCCGGACATAAAACCGCCATTCCTGGTGTGCTAATGACGTGAACTTTCGATCCATGTGCATTTCACAGCAATCCGACGACCTTCGATTTTTTCCTCGAAAAAAATCCAAGGCTAACCACTGCAATTTCGATGCGATCTGAAACACCGACCTCTCAACTTTGACAAGCCACAGTTTCTAAACCAGGCGTCGCCCGGACATAAAACCGCCATTCCTGGTGTGCTAATGACGTGAACTTTCGATCCATGTGCATTTCACATTTCACACAATCCGACGACCTTCGATTTTTTCCTCGAAAAAAATCCAAGGCTAACCACTGCAATTTCGATGCGATCTGAAACACCGACCTCTCAACTTTGACAAGCCACAGTTTCTAAACCAGGCGTCGCCCGGACATAAAACCGCCATTCCTGGTGTGCTAATGACGTGAACTTTCGATCCATGTGCATTTCACAGCAATCCGACGACCTTCGATTTTTTCCTCGAAAAAAATCCAAGGCTAACCACTGCAATTTCGATGCGATCTGAAACCCCGACCTCTCAACTTTGACAAGCCACAGTTTCTAAACCAGGCGTCGCCCGGACATAAAACCGCCATTCCTGGTGTGCTAATGACGTGAACTTTCGATCCATGTGCATTTCACAGCAATCCGACGACCTTCGATTTTTTCCTCGAAAAAAATCCAAGGCTAACCACTGCAATTTCGATGCGATCTGAAACACCGACCTCTCAACTTTGACAAGCCACAGTTTCTAAACCAGGCGTCGCCCGGACATAAAACCGCCATTCCTGGTGTGCTAATGACGTGAACTTTCGATCCATGTGCATTTCACAGCAATCCGACGACCTTCGATTTTTTCCTCGAAAAAAATCCAAGGCTAACCACTGCAATTTCGATGCGATCTGAAACCCCGACCTCTCAACTTTGACAAGCCACAGTTTCTAAACCAGGCGTCGCCCGGACATAAAACCGCCATTCCTGGTGTGCTAATGACGTGAACTTTCGATCCATGTGCATTTCACAGCAATCCGACGACCTTCGATTTTTTCCTCGAAAAAAATCCAAGGCTAACCACTGCAATTTCGATGCGATCTGAAACACCGACCTCTCAACTTTGACAAGCCACAGTTTCTAAACCAGGCGTCGCCCGGACATAAAACCGCCATTCCTGGTGTGCTAATGACGTGAACTTTCGATCCATGTGCATTTCACAGCAATCCGACGACCTTCGATTTTTTCCTCGAAAAAAATCCAAGGCTAACCACTGCAATTTCGATGCGATCTGAAACACCGACCTCTCAACTTTGACAAGCCACAGTTTCTAAACCAGGCGTCGCCCGGACATAAAACCGCCATTCCTGGTGTGCTAATGACGTGAACTTTCGATCCATGTGCATTTCACAGCAATCCGACGACCTTCGATTTTTTCCTCGAAAAAAATCCAAGGCTAACCACTGCAATTTCGATGCGATCTGAAACCCCGACCTCTCAACTTTGACAAGCCACAGTTTCCAAACCAGGCGTCGCCCGGACATAAAACCGCCATTCCTGGTGTGCTAATGACGTGAACTTTCGATCCATGTGCATTTCACAGCAATCCGACGACCTTCGATTTTTTCCTCGAAAAAAATCCAAGGCTAACCACTGCAATTTCGATGCGATCTGAAACCCCGACCTCTCAACTTTGACAAGCCACAGTTTCTAAACCAGGCGTCGCCCGGACATAAAACCGCCATTCCTGGTGTGCTAATGACGTGAACTTTCGATCCATGTGCATTTCACAGCAATCCGACGACCTTCGATTTTTTCCTCGAAAAAAATCCAAGGCTAACCACTGCAATTTCGATGCGATCTGAAACACCGACCTCTCAACTTTGACAAGCCACAGTTTCTAAACCAGGCGTCGCCCGGACATAAAACCGCCATTCCTGGTGTGCTAATGACGTGAACTTTCGATCCATGTGCATTTCACAGCAATCCGACGACCTTCGATTTTTTCCTCGAAAAAAATCCAAGGCTAACCACTGCAATTTCGATGCGATCTGAAACACCGACCTCTCAACTTTGACAAGCCACAGTTTCTAAACCAGGCGTCGCCCGGACATAAAACCGCCATTCCTGGTGTGCTAATGACGTGAACTTTCGATCCATGTGCATTTCACAGCAATCCGACGACCTTCGATTTTTTCCTCGAAAAAAATCCAAGGCTAACCACTGCAATTTCGATGCGATCTGAAACCCCGACCTCTCAACTTTGACAAGCCACAGTTTCTAAACCAGGCGTCGCCCGGACATAAAACCGCCATTCCTGGTGTGCTAATGACGTGAACTTTCGATCCATGTGCATTTCACAGCAATCCGACGACCTTCGATTTTTTCCTCGAAAAAAATCCAAGGCTAACCACTGCAATTTCGATGCGATCTGAAACACCGACCTCTCAACTTTGACAAGCCACAGTTTCTAAACCAGGCGTCGCCCGGACATAAAACCGCCATTCCTGGTGTGCTAATGACGTGAACTTTCGATCCATGTGCATTTCACAGCAATCCGACGACCTTCGATTTTTTCCTCGAAAAAAATCCAAGGCTAACCACTGCAATTTCGATGCGATCTGAAACCCCGACCTCTCAACTTTGACAAGCCACAGTTTCTAAACCAGGCGTCGCCCGGACATAAAACCGCCATTCCTGGTGTGCTAATGACGTGAACTTTCGATCCATGTGCATTTCACAGCAATCCGACGACCTTCGATTTTTTCCTCGAAAAAAATCCAAGGCTAACCACTGCAATTTCGATGCGATCTGAAACCCCGACCTCTCAACTTTGACAAGCCACAGTTTCTAAACCAGGCGTCGCCCGGACATAAAACTGCCATTCCTGGTGTGCTAATGACGTGAACTTTCGATCCATGTGCATTTCACAGCAATCCGACGACCTTCGATTTTTTCCTCGAAAAAAATCCAAGGCTAACCACTGCAATTTCGATGCGATCTGAAACCCCGACCTCTCAACTTTGACAAGCCACAGTTTCTAAACCAGGCGTCGCCCGGACATAAAACCGCCATTCCTGGTGTGCTAATGACGTGAACTTTCGATCCATGTGCATTTCACAGCAATCCGACGACCTTCGATTTTTTCCTCGAAAAAAATCCAAGGCTAACCACTGCAATTTCGATGCGATCTGAAACCCCGACCTCTCAACTTTGACAAGCCACAGTTTCTAAACCAGGCGTCGCCCGGACATAAAACCGCCATTCCTGGTGTGCTAATGACGTGAACTTTCGATCCATGTGCATTTCACAGCAATCCGACGACCTTCGATTTTTTCCTCGAAAAAAATCCAAGGCTAACCACTGCAATTTCGATGCGATCTGAAACCCCGACCTCTCAACTTTGACAAGCCACAGTTTCTAAACCAGGCGTCGCCCGGACATAAAACCGCCATTCCTGGTGTGCTAATGACGTGAACTTTCGATCCATGTGCATTTCACAGCAATCCGACGACCTTCGATTTTTTCCTCGAAAAAAATCCAAGGCTAACCACTGCAATTTCGATGCGATCTGAAACCCCGACCTCTCAACTTTGACAAGCCACAGTTTCTAAACCAGGCGTCGCCCGGACATAAAACCGCCATTCCTGGTGTGCTAATGACGTGAACTTTCGATCCATGTGCATTTCACAGCAATCCGACGACCTTCGATTTTTTCCTCGAAAAAAATCCAAGGCTAACCACTGCAATTTCGATGCGATCTGAAACCCCGACCTCTCAACTTTGACAAGCCACAGTTTCTAAACCAGGCGTCGCCCGGACATAAAACCGCCATTCCTGGTGTGCTAATGACGTGAACTTTCGATCCATGTGCATTTCACAGCAATCCGACGACCTTCGATTTTTTCCTCGAAAAAAATCCAAGGCTAACCACTGCAATTTCGATGCGATCTGAAACACCGACCTCTCAACTTTGACAAGCCACAGTTTCTAAACCAGGCGTCGCCCGGACATAAAACCGCCATTCCTGGTGTGCTAATGACGTGAACTTTCGATCCATGTGCATTTCACAGCAATCCGACGACCTTCGATTTTTTCCTCGAAAAAAATCCAAGGCTAACCACTGCAATTTCGATGCGATCTGAAACACCGACCTCTCAACTTTGACAAGCCACAGTTTCTAAACCAGGCGTCGCCCGGACATAAAACCGCCATTCCTGGTGTGCTAATGACGTGAACTTTCGATCCATGTGCATTTCACAGCAATCCGACGACCTTCGATTTTTTCCTCGAAAAAAATCCAAGGCTAACCACTGCAATTTCGATGCGATCTGAAACCCCGACCTCTCAACTTTGACAAGCCACAGTTTCTAAACCAGGCGTCGCCCGGACATAAAACCGCCATTCCTGGTGTGCTAATGACGTGAACTTTCGATCCATGTGCATTTCACAGCAATCCGACGACCTTCGATTTTTTCCTCGAAAAAAATCCAAGGCTAACCACTGCAATTTCGATGCGATCTGAAACCCCGACCTCTCAACTTTGACAAGCCACAGTTTCTAAACCAGGCGTCGCCCGGACATAAAACCGCCATTCCTGGTGTGCTAATGACGTGAACTTTCGATCCATGTGCATTTCACAGCAATCCGACGACCTTCGATTTTTTCCTCGAAAAAAATCCAAGGCTAACCACTGCAATTTCGATGCGATCTGAAACCCCGACCTCTCAACTTTGACAAGCCACAGTTTCTAAACCAGGCGTCGCCCGGACATAAAACCGCCATTCCTGGTGTGCTAATGACGTGAACTTTCGATCCATGTGCATTTCACAGCAATCCGACGACCTTCGATTTTTTCCTCGAAAAAAATCCAAGGCTAACCACTGCAATTTCGATGCGATCTGAAACCCCGACCTCTCAACTTTGACAAGCCACAGTTTCTAAACCAGGCGTCGCCCGGACATAAAACCGCCATTCCTGGTGTGCTAATGACGTGAACTTTCGATCCATGTGCATTTCACAGCAATCCGACGACCTTCGATTTTTTCCTCGAAAAAAATCCAAGGCTAACCACTGCAATTTCGATGCGATCTGAAACCCCGACCTCTCAACTTTGACAAGCCACAGTTTCTAAACCAGGCGTCGCCCGGACATAAAACCGCCATTCCTGGTGTGCTAATGACGTGAACTTTCGATCCATGTGCATTTCACAGCAATCCGACGACCTTCGATTTTTTCCTCGAAAAAAATCCAAGGCTAACCACTGCAATTTCGATGCGATCTGAAACACCGACCTCTCAACTTTGACAAGCCACAGTTTCTAAACCAGGCGTCGCCCGGACATAAAACCGCCATTCCTGGTGTGCTAATGACGTGAACTTTCGATCCATGTGCATTTCACAGCAATCCGACGACCTTCGATTTTTTCCTCGAAAAAAATCCAAGGCTAACCACTGCAATTTCGATGCGATCTGAAACACCGACCTCTCAACTTTGACAAGCCACAGTTTCTAAACCAGGCGTCGCCCGGACATAAAACCGCCATTCCTGGTGTGCTAATGACGTGAACTTTCGATCCATGTGCATTTCACAGCAATCCGACGACCTTCGATTTTTTCCTCGAAAAAAATCCAAGGCTAACCACTGCAATTTCGATGCGATCTGAAACCCCGACCTCTCAACTTTGACAAGCCACAGTTTCTAAACCAGGCGTCGCCCGGACATAAAACCGCCATTCCTGGTGTGCTAATGACGTGAACTTTCGATCCATGTGCATTTCACAGCAATCCGACGACCTTCGATTTTTTCCTCGAAAAAAATCCAAGGCTAACCACTGCAATTTCGATGCGATCTGAAACCCCGACCTCTCAACTTTGACAAGCCACAGTTTCTAAACCAGGCGTCGCCCGGACATAAAACCGCCATTCCTGGTGTGCTAATGACGTGAACTTTCGATCCATGTGCATTTCACAGCAATCCGACGACCTTCGATTTTTTCCTCGAAAAAAATCCAAGGCTAACCACTGCAATTTCGATGCGATCTGAAACCCCGACCTCTCAACTTTGACAAGCCACAGTTTCTAAACCAGGCGTCGCCCGGACATAAAACTGCCATTCCTGGTGTGCTAATGACGTGAACTTTCGATCCATGTGCATTTCACAGCAATCCGACGACCTTCGATTTTTTCCTCGAAAAAAATCCAAGGCTAACCACTGCAATTTCGATGCGATCTGAAACCCCGACCTCTCAACTTTGACAAGCCACAGTTTCTAAACCAGGCGTCGCCCGGACATAAAACCGCCATTCCTGGTGTGCTAATGACGTGAACTTTCGATCCATGTGCAATTCACAGCAATCCGACGACCTTCGATTTTTTCCTCGAAAAAAATCCAAGGCTAACCACTGCAATTTCGATGCGATCTGAAACCCCGACCTCTCAACTTTGACAAGCCACAGTTTTTTAACCAGGCGTCGCCCGGACATAAAACCGCCATTCCTGGTGTGCTAATGACGTGAACTTTTGATCCATGTGCATTTCACAGCAATCCGACGACCTTCGATTTTTTCCTCGAAAAAAATCCAAGGCTAACCACTGCAATTTCGATGCGATCTGAAACCCCGACCTCTCAACTTTGACAAGCCACAGTTTCTAAACCAGGCGTCGCCCGGACATAAAACCGCCATTCCTGGTGTGCTAATGACGTGAACTTTTGATCCATGTGCATTTCACAGCAATCCGACGACCTTCGATTTTTTCCTCGAAAAAAATCCAAGGCTAACCACTGCAATTTCGATGCGATCTGAAACCCCGACCTCTCAACTTTGACAAGCCACAGTTTCTAAACCAGGCGTCGCCCGGACATAAAACCGCCATTCCTGGTGTGCTAATGACGTGAACTTTCGATCCATGTGCATTTCACAGCAATCCGACGACCTTCGATTTTTTCCTCGAAAAAAATCCAAGGCTAACCACTGCAATTTCGATGCGATCTGAAACCCCGACCTCTCAACTTTGACAAGCCACAGTTTCTAAACCAGGCGTCGCCCGGACATAAAACCGCCATTCCTGGTGTGCTAATGACGTGAACTTTTGATCCATGTGCATTTCACAGCAATCCGACGACCTTCGATTTTTTCCTCGAAAAAAATCCAAGGCTAACCACTGCAATTTCGATGCGATCTGAAACCCCGACCTCTCAACTTTGACAAGCCACAGTTTTTTAACCAGGCGTCGCCCGGACATAAAACCGCCATTCCTGGTGTGCTAATGACGTGAACTTTCGATCCATGTGCATTTCACAGCAATCCGACGACCTTCGATTTTTTCCTCGAAAAAAATCCAAGGCTAACCACTGCAATTTCGATGCGATCTGAAACCCCGACCTCTCAACTTTGACAAGCCACAGTTTCTAAACCAGGCGTCGCCCGGACATAAAACCGCCATTCCTGGTGTGCTAATGACGTGAACTTTCGATCCATGTGCATTTCACAGCAATCCGACGACCTTCGATTTTTTCCTCGAAAAAAATCCAAGGCTAACCACTGCAATTTCGATGCGATCTGAAACCCCGACCTCTCAACTTTGACAAGCCACAGTTTCTAAACCAGGCGTCGCCCGGACATAAAACCGCCATTCCTGGTGTGCTAATGACGTGAACTTTCGATCCATGTGCAATTCACAGCAATCCGACGACCTTCGATTTTTTCCTCGAAAAAAATCCAAGGCTAACCACTGCAATTTCGATGCGATCTGAAACCCCGACCTCTCAACTTTGACAAGCCACAGTTTTTTAACCAGGCGTCGCCCGGACATAAAACCGCCATTCCTGGTGTGCTAATGACGTGAACTTTCGATCCATGTGCATTTCACAGCAATCCGACGACCTTCGATTTTTTCCTCGAAAAAAATCCAAGGCTAACCACTGCAATTTCGATGCGATCTGAAACCCCGACCTCTCAACTTTGACAAGCCACAGTTTTTTAACCAGGCGTCGCCCGGACATAAAACCGCCATTCCTGGTGTGCTAATGACGTGAACTTTCGATCCATGTGCATTTCACAGCAATCCGACGACCTTCGATTTTTTCCTCGAAAAAAATCCAAGGCTAACCACTGCAATTTCGATGCGATCTGAAACCCCGACCTCTCAACTTTGACAAGCCACAGTTTCTAAACCAGGCGTCGCCCGGACATAAAACCGCCATTCCTGGTGTGCTAATGACGTGAACTTTCGATCCATGTGCATTTCACAGCAATCCGACGACCTTCGATTTTTTCCTCGAAAAAAATCCAAGGCTAACCACTGCAATTTCGATGCGATCTGAAACCCCGACCTCTCAACTTTGACAAGCCACAGTTTCTAAACCAGGCGTCGCCCGGACATAAAACCGCCATTCCTGGTGTGCTAATGACGTGAACTTTCGATCCATGTGCATTTCACAGCAATCCGACGACCTTCGATTTTTTCCTCGAAAAAAATCCAAGGCTAACCACTGCAATTTCGATGCGATCTGAAACCCCGACCTCTCAACTTTGACAAGCCACAGTTTCTAAACCAGGCGTCGCCCGGACATAAAACCGCCTTTCCTGGTGTGCTAATGACGTGAACTTTCGATCCATGTGCATTTCATAGCAATCCGACGACCTTCGATTTTTTCCTCGAAAAAAATCCAAGGCTAACCACTGCAATTTCGATGCGATCTGAAACCCCGACCTCTCAACTTTGACAAGCCACAGTTTCTAAACCAGGCGTCGCCCGGACATAAAACCGCCTTTCCTGGTGTGCTAATGACGTGAACTTTCGATCCATGTGCATTTCACAGCAATCCGACGACATTCGATTTTTTCCTCGAAAAAAATCCACTGCAATTTCGATGCGATCTGAAACCCCGACCTCTCAACTTTGACAAGCCACAGTTTCTAAACCATTCGTCGCCCGGACATAAAACCGCCTTTCCTGGTGTGCTAATGACGTGAACTTTCGATCCATGTGCATTTCATAGCAATCCGACGACCTTCGATTTTTTCCTCGAAAAAAATCCAAGGCTAACCACTGCAATTTCGATGCGATCTGAAACCCCGACCTCTCAACTTTGACAAGCCACAGTTTCTAAACCAGGCGTCGCCCGGACATAAAACCGCCATTCCTGGTGTGCTAATGACGTGAACTTTCGATCCATGTGCATTTCATAGCAATCTTCGATTTTTTCCTCGAAAAAAATCCAAGGCTAACCACTGCAATTTCGATGCGATCTGAAACCCCGACCTCTCAACTTTGACAAGCCACAGTTTCTAAACCAGGCGTCGCCCGGACATAAAACCGCCTTTCCTGGTGTGCTAATGACGTGAACTTTCGATCCATGTGCATTTCATAGCAATCCGACGACCTTCGATTTTTTCCTCGAAAAAAATCCAAGGCTAACCACTGCAATTTCGATGCGATCTGAAACCCCGACCTCTCAACTTTGACAAGCCACAGTTTCTAAACCAGGCGTCGCCCGGACATAAAACCGCCATTCCTGGTGTGCTAATGACGTGAACTTTCGATCCATGTGCATTTCACAGCAATCCGACGACCTTCGATTTTTTCCTCGAAAAAAATCCACTGCAATTTCGATGCGATCTGAAACCCCGACCTCTCAACTTTGACAAGCCACAGTTTCTAAACCATTCGTCGCCCGGACATAAAACCGCCTTTCCTGGTGTGCTAATGACGTGAACTTTCGATCCATGTGCATTTCATAGCAATCCGACGACCTTCGATTTTTTCCTCGAAAAAATCCAAGGCTAACCACTGCAATTTCGATGCGATCTGAAACCCCGACCTCTCAACTTTGACAAGCCACAGTTTCTAAACCAGGCGTCGCCCGGACATAAAACCGCCATTCCTGGTGTGCTAATGACGTGAACTTTCGATCCATGTGCATTTCACAGCAATCCGACGACCTTCGATTTTTTCCTCGAAAAAAATCCAAGGCTAACCACTGCAATTTCGATGCGATCTGAAACCCCGACCTCTCAACTTTGACAAGCCACAGTTTCTAAACCAGGCGTCGCCCGGACATAAAACCGCCATTCCTGGTGTGCTAATGACGTGAACTTTCGATCCATGTGCATTTCACAGCAATCCGACGACCTTCGATTTATTCCTCGAAAAAAATCCACTGCAATTTCGATGCGATCTGAAACCCCGACCTCTCAACTTTGACAAGCCACAGTTTCTAAACCAGGCGTCGCCCGGACATAAAACGGCCATTCCTGGTGTGCTAATGACGTGAACTTTCGATCCATGTGCATTTCACAGCAATCCGACGACCTTCGATTTTTTCCTCGAAAAAAATCCAAGGCTAACCACTGCAATTTCGATGCGATCTGAAACCCCGACCTCTCAACTTTGACAAGCCTCAGTTTCTAAACCAGGCGTCGCCCGGACATAAAACCGCCATTCCTGGTGTGCTAATGACGTGAACTTTCGATCCATGTGCATTTCACAGCAATCCGACGACCTTCGATTTTTTTCTCGAAAAAAATCCACTGCAATTTCGATGCGATCTGAAACCCCGACCTCTCAACTTTGACAAGCCACAGTTTCTAAACCAGGCGTCGCCCGGACATAAAACGGCCATTCCTGGTGTGCTAATGACGTGAACTTTCGATCCATGTGCATTTCACAGCAATCCGACGACCTTCGATTTTTTCCTCGAAAAAAATCCAAGGCTAACCACTGCAATTTCGATGCGATCTGAAACCCCGACCTCTCAACTTTGACAAGCCACAGTTTCTAAACCAGGCGTCGCCCGGACATAAAACCGCCTTTCCTGGTGTGCTAATGACGTGAACTTTCGATCCATGTGCATTTCATAGCAATCCGACGACCTTCGATTTTTTCCTCGAAAAAATCCAAGGCTAACCACTGCAATTTCGATGCGATCTGAAACCCCGACCTCTCAACTTTGACAAGCCACAGTTTCTAAACCAGGCGTCGCCCGGACATAAAACCGCCATTCCTGGTGTGCTAATGACGTGAACTTTCGATCCATGTGCATTTCACAGCAATCCGACGACCTTCGATTTTTTCCTCGAAAAAAATCCAAGGCTAACCACTGCAATTTCGATGCGATCTGAAACCCCGACCTCTCAACTTTGACAAGCCACAGTTTCTAAACCAGGCGTCGCCCGGACATAAAACGGCCATTCCTGGTGTGCTAATGACGTGAACTTTCGATCCATGTGCATTTCACAGCAATCCGACGACCTTCGATTTTTTCCTCGAAAAAAATCCAAGGCTAACCACTGCAATTTCGATGCGATCTGAAACCCCGACCTCTCAACTTTGACAAGCCACAGTTTCTAAACCAGGCGTCGCCCGGACATAAAACGGCCATTCCTGGTGTGCTAATGACGTGAACTTTCGATCCATGTGCATTTCACAGCAATCCGACGACCTTCGATTTTTTCCTCGGAAAAAATCCAAGGCTAACCACTGCAATTTCGATGCGATCTGAAACCCCGACCTCTCAACTTTGACAAGCCACAGTTTCTAAACCAGGCGTCGCCCGGACATAAAACCGCCATTCCTGGTGTGCTAATGACGTGAACTTTCGATCCATGTGCATTTCATAGCATGCCGACGACCTTCGATTTTTTCCTCGAAAAAAATCCAAGGCTAACCACTGCAATCTCGATGCGATCTGAAACCCCGACCTCTCAACTTTGACAAGCCACAGTTTCTAAACCAGGCGTCGCCCGGACATAAAACGGCCATTCCTGGTGTGCTAATGACGTGAACTTTCGATCCATGTGCATTTCACAGCAATCCGACGACCTTCGATTTTTTCCTCGAAAAAAATCCAAGGCTAACCACTGCAATTTCGATGCGATCTGAAACCCCGACCTCTCAACTTTGACAAGCCACAGTTTCTAAACCAGGCGTCGCCCGGACATAAAACGGCCATTCCTGGTGTGCTAATGACGTGAACTTTCGATCCATGTGCATTTCACAGCAATCCGACGACCTTCGATTTTTTCCTCGAAAAAAATCCAAGGCTAACCACTGCAATTTCGATGCGATCTGAAACCCCGACCTCTCAACTTTGACAAGCCACAGTTTCTAAACCAGGCGTCGCCCGGACATAAAACGGCCATTCCTGGTGTGCTAATGACGTGAACTTTCGATCCATGTGCATTTCACAGCAATCCGACGACCTTCGATTTTTTCCTCGAAAAAAATCCAAGGCTAACCACTGCAATTTCGATGCGATCTGAAACCCCGACCTCTCAACTTTGACAAGCCACAGTTTCTAAACCAGGCGTCGCCCGGACATAAAACGGCCATTCCTGGTGTGCTAATGACGTGAACTTTCGATCCATGTGCATTTCACAGCAATCCGACGACCTTCGATTTTTTCCTCGAAAAAAATCCAAGGCTAACCACTGCAATTTCGATGCGATCTGAAACCCCGACCTCTCAACTTTGACAAGCCACAGTTTCTAAACCAGGCGTCGCCCGGACATAAAACCGCCATTCCTGGTGTGCTAATGACGTGAACTTTCGATCCATGTGCATTTCATAGCAATCCGACGACCTTCGATTTTTTCCTCGAAAAAAATCCAAGGCTAACCACTGCAATTTCGATGCGATCTGAAACCCCGACCTCTCAACTTTGACAAGCCTCAGTTTCTAAACCAGGCGTCGCCCGGACATAAAACCGCCATTCCTGGTGTGCTAATGACGTGAACTTTCGATCCATGTGCATTTCACAGCAATCCGACGACCTTCGATTTTTTCCTCGAAAAAAATCCACTGCAATTTCGATGCGATCTGAAACCCCGACCTCTCAACTTTGACAAGCCACAGTTTCTAAACCAGGCGTCGCCCGGACATAAAACGGCCATTCCTGGTGTGCTAATGACGTGAACTTTCGATCCATGTGCATTTCACAGCAATCCGACGACCTTCGATTTTTTCCTCGAAAAAAATCCACTGCAATTTCGATGCGATCTGAAACCCCGACCTCTCAACTTTGACAAGCCACAGTTTCTAAACCAGGCGTCGCCCGGACATAAAACGGCCATTCCTGGTGTGCTAATGACGTGAACTTTCGATCCATGTGCATTTCACAGCAATCCGACGACCTTCGATTTTTTCCTCGAAAAAAATCCACTGCAATTTCGATGCGATCTGAAACCCCGACCTCTCAACTTTGACAAGCCACAGTTTCTAAACCAGGCGTCGCCCGGACATAAAACGGCCATTCCTGGTGTGCTAATGACGTGAACTTTCGATCCATGTGCATTTCACAGCAATCCGACGACCTTCGATTTTTTCCTCGAAAAAAATCCAAGGCTAACCACTGCAATTTCGATGCGATCTGAAACCCCGACCTCTCAACTTTGACAAGCCACAGTTTCTAAACCAGGCGTCGCCCGGACATAAAACGGCCATTCCTGGTGTGCTAATGACGTGAACTTTCGATCCATGTGCATTTCACAGCAATCCGACGACCTTCGATTTTTTCCTCGAAAAAAATCCAAGGCTAACCACTGCAATTTCGATGCGATCTGAAACACCGACCTCTCAACTTTGACAAGCCACAGTTTCTAAACCAGGCGTCGCCCGGACATAAAACGGCCATTCCTGGTGTGCTAATGACGTGAACTTTCGATCCATGTGCATTTCACAGCAATCCGACGACCTTCGATTTTTTCCTCGAAAAAAATCCACTGCAATTTCGATGCGATCTGAAACCCCGACCTCTCAACTTTGACAAGCCACAGTTTCTAAACCAGGCGTCGCCCGGACATAAAACCGCCATTCCTGGTGTGCTAATGACGTGAACTTTCGATCCATGTGCATTTCACAGCAATCCGACGACCTTCGATTTTTTCCTCGAAAAAAATCCAAGGCTAACCACTGCAATTTCGATGCGATCTGAAACCCCGACCTCTCAACTTTGACAAGCCACAGTTTCTAAACCAGGCGTCGCCCGGACATAAAACGGCCATTCCTGGTGTGCTAATGACGTGAACTTTCGATCCATGTGCATTTCACAGCAATCCGACGACCTTCGATTTTTTCCTCGAAAAAAATCCAAGGCTAACCACTGCAATTTCGATGCGATCTGAAACCCCGACCTCTCAACTTTGACAAGCCACAGTTTCTAAACCAGGCGTCGCCCGGACATAAAACCGCCATTCCTGGTGTGCTAATGACGTGAACTTTCGATCCATGTGCATTTCATAGCAATCCGACGACCTTCGATTTTTTCCTCGAAAAAAATCCAAGGCTAACCACTGCAATTTCGATGCGATCTGAAACCCCGACCTCTCAACTTTGACAAGCCTCAGTTTCTAAACCAGGCGTCGCCCGGACATAAAACCGCCATTCCTGGTGTGCTAATGACGTGAACT
The DNA here is from genome assembly GCA_930367185.1 of Myathropa florea. Taxonomy (NCBI): domain Eukaryota; kingdom Metazoa; phylum Arthropoda; class Insecta; order Diptera; family Syrphidae; genus Myathropa; species Myathropa florea. The sequence continues at coordinate 45,309,215 of OV884005.1, read as the reverse complement.
TTCGATCCATGTGCATTTCACAGCAATCCGACGACCTTCGATTTTTTCCTCGAAAAAAATCCAAGGCTAACCACTGCAATTTCGATGCGATCTGAAACCCCGACCTCTCAACTTTGACAAGCCACAGTTTCTAAACCAGGCGTCGCCCGGACATAAAACGGCCATTCCTGGTGTGCTAATGACGTGAACTTTCGATCCATGTGCATTTCACAGCAATCCGACGACCTTCGATTTTTTCCTCGAAAAAAATCCAAGGCTAACCACTGCAATTTCGATGCGATCTGAAACCCCGACCTCTCAACTTTGACAAGCCACAGTTTCTAAACCAGGCGTCGCCCGGACATAAAACCGCCATTCCTGGTGTGCTAATGACGTGAACTTTCGATCCATGTGCATTTCATAGCAATCCGACGACCTTCGATTTTTTCCTCGAAAAAAATCCAAGGCTAACCACTGCAATCTCGATGCGATCTGAAACCCCGACCTCTCAACTTTGACAAGCCACAGTTTCTAAACCAGGCGTCGCCCGGACATAAAACGGCCATTCCTGGTGTGCTAATGACGTGAACTTTCGATCCATGTGCATTTCACAGCAATCCGACGACCTTCGATTTTTTCCTCGAAAAAAATCCAAGGCTAACCACTGCAATTTCGATGCGATCTGAAACCCCGACCTCTCAACTTTGACAAGCCACAGTTTCTAAACCAGGCGTCGCCCGGACATAAAACGGCCATTCCTGGTGTGCTAATGACGTGAACTTTCGATCCATGTGCATTTCACAGCAATCCGACGACCTTCGATTTTTTCCTCGAAAAAAATCCAAGGCTAACCACTGCAATTTCGATGCGATCTGAAACCCCGACCTCTCAACTTTGACAAGCCACAGTTTCTAAACCAGGCGTCGCCCGGACATAAAACGGCCATTCCTGGTGTGCTAATGACGTGAACTTTCGATCCATGTGCATTTCACAGCAATCCGACGACCTTCGATTTTTTCCTCGAAAAAAATCCAAGGCTAACCACTGCAATTTCGATGCGATCTGAAACCCCGACCTCTCAACTTTGACAAGCCACAGTTTCTAAACCAGGCGTCGCCCGGGCATAAAACCGCCATTCCTGGTGTGCTAATGACGTGAACTTTCGATCCATGTGCATTTCATAGCAATCCGACGACCTTCGATTTTTTCCTCGAAAAAAATCCAAGGCTAACCACTGCAATTTCGATGCGATCTGAAACCCCGACCTCTCAACTTTGACAAGCCACAGTTTCTAAACCAGGCGTCGCCCGGACATAAAACGGCCATTCCTGGTGTGCTAATGACGTGAACTTTCGATCCATGTGCATTTCACAGCAATCCGACGACCTTCGATTTTTTCCTCGAAAAAAATCCAAGGCTAACCACTGCAATTTCGATGCGATCTGAAACCCCGACCTCTCAACTTTGACAAGCCACAGTTTCTAAACCAGGCGTCGCCCGGACATAAAACCGCCATTCCTGGTGTGCTAATGACGTGAACTTTCGATCCATGTGCATTTCATAGCAATCCGACGACCTTCGATTTTTTCCTCGAAAAAAATCCAAGGCTAACCACTGCAATTTCGATGCGATCTGAAACCCCGACCTCTCAACTTTGACAAGCCACAGTTTCTAAACCAGGCGTCGCCCGGACATAAAACGGCCATTCCTGGTGTGCTAATGACGTGAACTTTCGATCCATGTGCATTTCACAGCAATCCGACGACCTTCGATTTTTTCCTCGAAAAAAATCCAAGGCTAACCACTGCAATTTCGATGCGATCTGAAACCCCGACCTCTCAACTTTGACAAGCCACAGTTTCTAAACCAGGCGTCGCCCGGACATAAAACCGCCATTCCTGGTGTGCTAATGACGTGAACTTTCGATCCATGTGCATTTCATAGCATGCCGACGACCTTCGATTTTTTCCTCGAAAAAAATCCAAGGCTAACCACTGCAATCTCGATGCGATCTGAAACCCCGACCTCTCAACTTTGACAAGCCACAGTTTCTAAACCAGGCGTCGCCCGGACATAAAACGGCCATTCCTGGTGTGCTAATGACGTGAACTTTCGATCCATGTGCATTTCACAGCAATCCGACGACCTTCGATTTTTTCCTCGAAAAAAATCCACTGCAATTTCGATGCGATCTGAAACCCCGACCTCTCAACTTTGACAAGCCACAGTTTCTAAACCAGGCGTCGCCCGGACATAAAACGGCCATTCCTGGTGTGCTAATGACGTGAACTTTCGATCCATGTGCATTTCACAGCAATCCGACGACCTTCGATTTTTTCCTCGAAAAAAATCCAAGGCTAACCACTGCAATTTCGATGCGATCTGAAACCCCGACCTCTCAACTTTGACAAGCCACAGTTTCTAAACCAGGCGTCGCCCGGACATAAAACGGCCATTCCTGGTGTGCTAATGACGTGAACTTTCGATCCATGTGCATTTCACAGCAATCCGACGACCTTCGATTTTTTCCTCGAAAAAAATCCACTGCAATTTCGATGCGATCTGAAACCCCGACCTCTCAACTTTGACAAGCCACAGTTTCTAAACCAGGCGTCGCCCGGACATAAAACGGCCATTCCTGGTGTGCTAATGACGTGAACTTTCGATCCATGTGCATTTCACAGCAATCCGACGACCTTCGATTTTTTCCTCGAAAAAAATCCAAGGCTAACCACTGCAATTTCGATGCGATCTGAAACCCCGACCTCTCAACTTTGACAAGCCACAGTTTCTAAACCAGGCGTCGCCCGGACATAAAACGGCCATTCCTGGTGTGCTAATGACGTGAACTTTCGATCCATGTGCATTTCACAGCAATCCGACGACCTTCGATTTTTTCCTCGAAAAAAATCCAAGGCTAACCACTGCAATTTCGATGCGATCTGAAACCCCGACCTCTCAACTTTGACAAGCCACAGTTTCTAAACCAGGCGTCGCCCGGACATAAAACGGCCATTCCTGGTGTGCTAATGACGTGAACTTTCGATCCATGTGCATTTCACAGCAATCCGACGACCTTCGATTTTTTCCTCGAAAAAAATCCAAGGCTAACCACTGCAATTTCGATGCGATCTGAAACCCCGACCTCTCAACTTTGACAAGCCACAGTTTCTAAACCAGGCGTCGCCCGGACATAAAACGGCCATTCCTGGTGTGCTAATGACGTGAACTTTCGATCCATGTGCATTTCACAGCAATCCGACGACCTTCGATTTTTTCCTCGAAAAAAATCCAAGGCTAACCACTGCAATTTCGATGCGATCTGAAACCCCGACCTCTCAACTTTGACAAGCCACAGTTTCTAAACCAGGCGTCGCCCGGACATAAAACCGCCATTCCTGGTGTGCTAATGACGTGAACTTTCGATCCATGTGCATTTCATAGCAATCCGACGACCTTCGATTTTTTCCTCGAAAAAAATCCAAGGCTAACCACTGCAATTTCGATGCGATCTGAAACCCCGACCTCTCAACTTTGACAAGCCACAGTTTCTAAACCAGGCGTCGCCCGGACATAAAACGGCCATTCCTGGTGTGCTAATGACGTGAACTTTCGATCCATGTGCATTTCACAGCAATCCGACGACCTTCGATTTTTTCCTCGAAAAAAATCCAAGGCTAACCACTGCAATCTCGATGCGATCTGAAACCCCGACCTCTCAACTTTGACAAGCCACAGTTTCTAAACCAGGCGTCGCCCGGACATAAAACGGCCATTCCTGGTGTGCTAATGACGTGAACTTTCGATCCATGTGCATTTCACAGCAATCCGACGACCTTCGATTTTTTCCTCGAAAAAAATCCAAGGCTAACCACTGCAATTTCGATGCGATCTGAAACCCCGACCTCTCAACTTTGACAAGCCACAGTTTCTAAACCAGGCGTCGCCCGGACATAAAACGGCCATTCCTGGTGTGCTAATGACGTGAACTTTCGATCCATGTGCATTTCACAGCAATCCGACGACCTTCGATTTTTTCCTCGAAAAAAATCCAAGGCTAACCACTGCAATTTCGATGCGATCTGAAACCCCGACCTCTCAACTTTGACAAGCCACAGTTTCTAAACCAGGCGTCGCCCGGACATAAAACGGCCATTCCTGGTGTGCTAATGACGTGAACTTTCGACCCATGTGCATTTCATAGCATTCCGACGACCTTCGATTTTTTCCTCGAAAAAAATCCAAGGCTAACCACTGCAATTTCGATGCGATCTGAAACCCCGACCTCTCAACTTTGACTTTGACAAGCCACAGTTTCTAAACCAGGCGTCGCCCGGACATAAAACCGCCATTCCTGGTGTGCTAATGACGTGAACTTTCGATCCATGTGCATTTCAAAAGCATTCCTTAAATAACTCCACTTTTAGCGAAGTGGACTTGATTCCCATGCGAGGTGGGAAATAACTCCACTTTTAGCGAAGTGGACTTGATTCCCATGCGAGGTGGGAAATAACTCCACTTTCTGCGAGGTGGACTTACTGCTCATGCGAGGTGGGCAATAAGTACACTTTCTGCGAGGTGGACTTACTGCTCATGCGAGGTGGGAAATAACTCCACTTTTAGCGAAGTGGACTTGATTCCCATGCGAGGTGGGAAATAACTCCACTTTTAGCGAAGTGGACTAGATTCCCATGCGAGGTGGGAAATAACTCCACTTTTAGCGAAGTGGACTTGATTCCCATGCGAGGTGGGAAATAACTCCACTTTTAGCGAAGTGGACTTGATTCCCATGCGAGGTGGGAAATAACTCCACTTTTAGCGAAGTGGACTTGATTCCCATGCGAGGTGGGAAATAACTCCACTTTTAGCGAAGTGGACTTGATTCCCATGCGAGGTGGGAAATAACTCCACTTTTAGCGAAGTGGACTTGATTCCCATGCGAGGTGGGAAATAACTCCACTTTTAGCGAAGTGGACTTGATTCCCATGCGAGGTGGGAAATAACTCCACTTTTAGCGAAGTGGACTTGATTCCCATGCGAGGTGGGAAATAACTCCACTTTCAGCGAAGTGGACTTGATTCCCATGCGAGGTGGGAAATAACTCCACTTTCTGCGAGGTGGACTTACTGCTCATGCGAGGTGGGAAATAACTCCACTTTTAGCGAAGTGAACTTGATTCCCATGCGAGGTGGGAAATAACTCCACTTTCTGCGAGGTGGACTTGATTCCCATGCGAGGTGGGAAATAACTCCACTTTTAGCGAAGTGGACTTGATTCCCATGCGAGGTGGGAAATAACTCCACTTTTAGCGAAGTGGACTTGATTCCCATGCGAGGTGGGAAATAACTCCACTTTTAGCGAAGTGGACTTGATTCCCATGCGAGGTGGGAAATAACTCCACTTTTAGCGAAGTGGACTTGATTCCCATGCGAGGTGGGAAATAACTCCACTTTTAGCGAAGTGGACTTGATTCCCATGCGAGGTGGGAAATAACTCCACTTTTAGCGAAGTGGACTTGATTCCCATGCGAGGTGGGAAATAACTCCACTTTTAGCGAAGTGGACTTGATTCCCATGCGAGGTGGGAAATAACTCCACTTTTAGCGAAGTGGACTTGATTCCCATGCGAGGTGGGAAATAACTCCACTTTTAGCGAAGTGGACTTGATTCCCATTCGAGGTGGGAAATAACTCCACTTTTAGCGAAGTGGACTTGATTCCCATGCGAGGTGGGAAATAACTCCACTTTTAGCGAAGTGGACTTGATTCCCATGCGAGGTGGGAAATAACTCCACTTTTAGCGAAGTGGACTTGATTCCCATGCGAGGTGGGAAATAACTCCACTTTTAGCGAAGTGGACTTGATTCCCATGCGAGGTGGGAAATAACTCCACTTTTAACGAAGTGGACTTGATTCCCATGCGAGGTGGGAAATAACTCCACTTTTAGCGAAGTGGACTTGATTCCCATGCGAGGTGGGAAATAACTCCACTTTTAGCGAAGTGGACTTGATTCCCATGCGAGGTGGGAAATAACTCCACTTTTAACGAAGTGGACTTGATTCCCATGCGAGGTGGGAAATAACTCCACTTTTAGCGAAGTGGACTTGATTCCCATGCGAGGTGGGAAATAACTCCACTTTTAGCGAAGTGGACTTGATTCCCATGCGAGGTGGGAAATAACTCCACTTTTAACGAAGTGGACTTGATTCCCATGCGAGGTGGGAAATAACTCCACTTTTAGCGAAGTGGACTTGATTCCCATGCGAGGTGGGAAATAACTCCACTTTTAGCGAAGTGGACTTGATTCCCATGCGAGGTGGGAAATAACTCCACTTTTAGCGAAGTGGACTTACTGCTCATGCGAGGTGGGCAATAAGTACACTTTCTGCGAGGTGGACTTACTGCTCATGCGAGGTGGGCAATAAGTACACTTTCTGCGAGGTGGACTTGATTCCCATGCGAGGTGGGAAATAACTCCACTTTTAGCGAAGTGGACTTGATTCCCATGCGAGGTGGGAAATAACTCCACTTTCAGCGAAGTGGACTTGATTCCCATGCGAGGTGGGAAATAACTCCACTTTCTGCGAGGTGGACTTACTGCTCATGCGAGGTGGGAAATAACTCCACTTTTAGCGAAGTGAACTTGATTCCCATGCGAGGTGGGAAATAACTCCACTTTCTGCGAGGTGGACTTGATTCCCATGCGAGGTGGGAAATAACTCCACTTTTAGCGAAGTGGACTTGATTCCCATGCGAGGTGGGAAATAACTCCACTTTTAGCGAAGTGGACTTGATTCCCATGCGAGGTGGGAAATAACTCCACTTTTAGCGAAGTGGACTTGATTCCCATGCGAGGTGGGAAATAACTCCACTTTTAGCGAAGTGGACTTGATTCCCATGCGAGGTGGGAAATAACTCCACTTTTAGCGAAGTGGACTTGATTCCCATGCGAGGTGGGAAATAACTCCACTTTTAGCGAAGTGGACTTGATTCCCATGCGAGGTGGGAAATAACTCCACTTTTAGCGAAGTGGACTTGATTCCCATGCGAGGTGGGAAATAACTCCACTTTTAGCGAAGTGGACTTACTGCTCATGCGAGGTGGGCAATAAGTACACTTTCTGCGAGGTGGACTTACTGCTCATGCGAGGTGGGCAATAAGTACACTTTCTGCGAGGTGGACTTGATTCCCATGCGAGGTGGGAAATAACTCCACTTTCTGCGAGGTGGACTTACTGCTCATGCGAGGTGGGAAATAACTCCACTTTTAGCGAAGTGGACTTGATTCCCATGCGAGGTGGGAAATAACTCCACTTTTAGCGAAGTGGACTTGATTCCCATGCGAGGTGGGAAATAACTCCACTTTTAGCGAAGTGGACTTGATTCCCATGCGAGGTGGGAAATAACTCCACTTTTAGCGAAGTGGACTTGATTCCCATGCGAGGTGGGAAATAACTCCACTTTTAGCGAAGTGGACTTGATTCCCATGCGAGGTGGGAAATAACTCCACTTTTAGCGAAGTGGACTTGATTCCCATGCGAGGTGGGAAATAACTCCACTTTCTGCGAGGTGGACTTACTGCTCATGCGAGGTGGGCAATAAGTACACTTTCTGCGAGGTGGACTTACTGCTCATGCGAGGTGGGAAATAACTCCACTTTTAGCGAAGTGGACTTGATTCCCATGCGAGGTGGGAAATAACTCCACTTTTAGCGAAGTGGACTTGATTCCCATGCGAGGTGGGAAATAACTCCACTTTTAGCGAAGTGGACTTGATTCCCATGCGAGGTGGGAAATAACTCCACTTTTAGCGAAGTGGACTTGATTCCCATGCGAGGTGGGAAATAACTCCACTTTTAGCGAAGTGGACTTGATTCCCATGCGAGGTGGGAAATAACTCCACTTTTAGCGAAGTGGACTTACTGCTCATGCGAGGTGGGCAATAAGTACACTTTCTGCGAGGTGGACTTACTGCTCATGCGAGGTGGGCAATAAGTACACTTTCTGCGAGGTGGACTTGATTCCCATGCGAGGTGGGAAATAACTCCACTTTTAGCGAAGTGGACTTGATTCCCATGCGAGGTGGGAAATAACTCCACTTTCTGCGAGGTGGACTTACTGCTCATGCGAGGTGGGAAATAACTCCACTTTTAGCGAAGTGGACTTGATTCCCATGCGAGGTGGGAAATAACTCCACTTTTAGCGAAGTGGACTTGATTCCCATGCGAGGTGGGAAATAACTCCACTTTTAGCGAAGTGGACTTGATTCCCATGCGAGGTGGGAAATAACTCCACTTTTAGCGAAGTGGACTTGATTCCCATGCGAGGTGGGAAATAACTCCACTTTTAGCGAAGTGAACTTGATTCCCATGCGAGGTGGGAAATAACTCCACTTTTAGCGAAGTGGACTTGATTCCCATGCGAGGTGGGAAATAACTCCACTTTTAGCGAAGTGGACTTGATTCCCATGCGAGGTGGGAAATAACTCCACTTTCTGCGAGGTAGACTTACTGCTCATGCGAGGTGGGCAATAAGTACACTTTCTGCGAGGTGGACTTACTGCTCATGCGAGGTGGGAAATAACTCCACTTTTAGCGAAGTGGACTTGATTCCCATGCGAGGTGGGAAATAACTCCACTTTTAGCGAAGTGGACTTGATTCCCATGCGAGGTGGGAAATAACTCCACTTTTAGCGAAGTGGACTTGATTCCCATGCGAGGTGGGAAATAACTCCACTTTTAGCGAAGTGGACTTGATTCCCATGCGAGGTGGGAAATAACTCCACTTTTAGCGAAGTGGACTTGATTCCCATGCGAGGTGGGAAATAACTCCACTTTTAGCGAAGTGGACTTGATTCCCATGCGAGGTGGGAAATAACTCCACTTTTAGCGAAGTGGACTTGATTCCCATGCGAGGTGGGAAATAACTCCACTTTTAGCGAAGTGGACTTGATTCCCATGCGAGGTGGGAAATAACTCCACTTTTAGCGAAGTGGACTTGATTCCCATGCGAGGTGGGAAATAACTCCACTTTCTGCGAGGTGGACTTACTGCTCATGCGAGGTGGGCAATAAGTACACTTTCTGCGAGGTGGACTTACTGCTCATGCGAGGTGGGAAATAACTCCACTTTTAGCGAAGTGGACTTGATTCCCATGCGAGGTGGGAAATAACTCCACTTTTAGCGAAGTGGACTTGATTCCCATGCGAGGTGGGAAATAACTCCACTTTCTGCGAGGTGGACTTACTGCTCATGCGAGGTGGGAAATAACTCCACTTTTAGCGAAGTGAACTTGATTCCCATGCGAGGTGGGAAATAACTCCACTTTTAGCGAAGTGGACTTGATTCCCATGCGAGGTGGGAAATAACTCCACTTTTAGCGAAGTGGACTTGATTCCCATGCGAGGTGGGAAATAACTCCACTTTTAGCGAAGTGGACTTGATTCCCATGCGAGGTGGGAAATAACTCCACTTTTAGCGAAGTGGACTTGATTCCCATGCGAGGTGGGAAATAACTCCACTTTCTGCGAGGTGGACTTACTGCTCATGCGAGGTGGGAAATAACTCCACTTTTAGCGAAGTGGACTTGATTCCCATGCGAGGTGGGAAATAACTCCACTTTTAGCGAAGTGGACTTGATTCCCATGCGAGGTGGGAAATAACTCCACTTTTAGCGAAGTGGACTTGATTCCCATGCGAGGTGGGAAATAACTCCACTTTTAGCGAAGTGGACTTGATTCCCATGCGAGGTGGGAAATAACTCCACTTTTAGCGAAGTGAACTTGATTCCCATGCGAGGTGGGAAATAACTCCACTTTCTGCGAGGTAGACTTACTGCTCATGCGAGGTGGGCAATAAGTACACTTTCTGCGAGGTGGACTTACTGCTCATGCGAGGTGGGAAATAACTCCACTTTTAGCGAAGTGGACTTGATTCCCATGCGAGGTGGGAAATAACTCCACTTTTAGCGAAGTGGACTTGATTCCCATGCGAGGTGGGAAATAACTCCACTTTTAGCGAAGTGGACTTGATTCCCATGCGAGGTGGGAAATAACTCCACTTTCTGCGAGGTGGACTTACTGCTCATGCGAGGTGGGCAATAAGTACACTTTCTGCGAGGTGGACTTACTGCTCATGCGAGGTGGGAAATAACTCCACTTTTAGCGAAGTGGACTTGATTCCCATGCGAGGTGGGAAATAACTCCACTTTTAGCGAAGTGGACTTGATTCCCATGCGAGGTGGGAAATAACTCCACTTTTAGCGAAGTGGACTTGATTCCCATGCGAGGTGGGAAATAACTCCACTTTCTGCGAGGTGGACTTACTGCTCATGCGAGGTGGGAAATAACTCCACTTTTAGCGAAGTGGACTTGATTCCCATGCGAGGTGGGAAATAACTCCACTTTTAGCGAAGTGGACTTGATTCCCATGCGAGGTGGGAAATAACTCCACTTTTAGCGAAGTGGACTTGATTCCCATGCGAGGTGGGAAATAACTCCACTTTTAGCGAAGTGGACTTGATTCCCATGCGAGGTGGGAAATAACTCCACTTTTAGCGAAGTGGACTTGATTCCCATGCGAGGTGGGAAATAACTCCACTTTTAGCGAAGTGGACTTGATTCCCATGCGAGGTGGGAAATAACTCCACTTTTAGCGAAGTGGACTTGATTCCCATGCGAGGTGGGAAATAACTCCACTTTTAGCGAAGTGGACTTGATTCCCATGCGAGGTGGGAAATAACTCCACTTTTAGCGAAGTGGACTTGATTCCCATGCGAGGTGGGAAATAACTCCACTTTTAGCGAAGTGGACTTGATTCCCATGCGAGGTGGGAAATAACTCCACTTTCTGCGAGGTGGACTTACTGCTCATGCGAGGTGGGCAATAAGTACACTTTCTGCGAGGTGGACTTACTGCTCATGCGAGGTGGGAAATAACTCCACTTTTAGCGAAGTGGACTTGATTCCCATGCGAGGTGGGAAATAACTCCACTTTTAGCGAAGTGGACTTGATTCCCATGCGAGGTGGGAAATAACTCCACTTTTAGCGAAGTGGACTTGATTCCCATGCGAGGTGGGAAATAACTCCACTTTTAGCGAAGTGGACTTGATTCCCATGCGAGGTGGGAAATAACTCCACTTTTAGCGAAGTGGACTTGATTCCCATGCGAGGTGGGAAATAACTCCACTTTCTGC